>ML823983.1:50471-68465 GCA_009831015.1 Picea engelmannii
ATATATATATATATATATATATATATATATATATATATATATATATATATATATATATATATATTGAACAGTGTTGTAAAACTTGGTTTCAAGTTGTTAATACAAAGTTGTTGGTTTTCAAATCCATGTGTTAATTTTCTACATATTGCATTGAGTTTCTCTTAGCTTGGTAATTTCTCAGTAGCGTTGCCTAAGCCAGGAGGGCCCCCTGTGCAATGGGTATGCATTGTTTGGTTAGATTAGATTTCATTTTATGCTCAGTATTTCAATTTGAATTTATTTATTTTTTGTTTTGTGAATGTCAAGTTTTACAAAGTCTTTTTAATGAATGCATTTTCCATGAAGTTGCAAGAATATCTATTTACAAGTTTCCATTGAATGAATTACTTGATTAAGATAACAAGAACATTATGAACTTTGATGAACGAAATATAGTGATAGGTTGTTGAAACAATGTGATCTAATAGATGACAACTTTGAGTAATTAGAAATATTCCAGTAATGTTTAATTGGTTTTCCTTTAAGTTTTTCTTTGCTCAAAATAGACAAATACCCTTCATAAGTAGCATTTCTTTTTATAGAAGCTATCAATAAACTAATCATGCATATATTTTGTCAACATCTCATAAGTCTACAAACACCAGATTGATAATTTAATGTAGAAGAGTTTAATTCATTAAATCGAATGACACTTGCACAACCCAAGGAATGGGATTCCCTTATATGCCATGAAGTCCCTCAAGCTATCCCACTTCCCTTTAGGGCTACAACACAAGTTGGTAAGGAAATCTCTCTGTTGGGGACTCTAGGAATTCCAATTATAACATGAAAACTCATAACAACAAACTCACTTGCTCTTGGGTAATTTCATGCACAAAAATATCAGTTACAGGCCTAACAACCTACGTTTTCATGCATTTACTAGCTCCAACAAGCTCTCCTCAATACTCACTATGGTTGTCTTCTCTTCCCAACACCCAAAACTCCCTTTCTCTCTTTATGCCTAGCTATAAAAATTGCTCCCTCTCCCTATTCAAATTTCATTTTCTCTCATGCATGTTGATACTCACATTTCCTAAAGTTGACTGTACTCAGGCTTGTGCTTTCAATAGCTAGGTGAGGTGACTTTCCCACCAAACCTATTACATGCATTCAATGATTGGGTTTTTGGAATATTCAAAAAAGGGAAAAATAGAAGGTTCATTACCAAAATAATTTAGAAAGGTGGGCTGGGTTTATTAAGCAAGTGGAATTCCCCTTAGACCCCCCTCTCTTGTGGAAACATAACCCCCATGTCTCTATATGTGTTCATTTGTAGCGAATAGTGTATTTCATCTTATTGTTTTCAATGTACATCATTTACATATTACATCACTTGGCCCACACCCATACATTGTATTTACAATAGACATTGATAATATGGGGATTAAAAATTGGGGTGTTACATCCCCCCTCCCCCTACATTTTGCACCGTCCCCAGTGCACATCACCATACCGATTTACATGCACATACATACAAATTTTACATTATAGTACTCAATAACTTAGTAGTTTAATGACTCATGCAAAAATTCCACCTAGCAATCTCTTATTTCCCTCAACCTACACAACCCAAGAAAGTGTACCCCCTTCTCTGCACAATAGTCCCTCAAGTTCTCCCACTTCCCTTCCAGGGCTCCAACACAGGTCATATAGGAAGTATAATGGTTGTGGCTCCACAAAAAATGACTTCGAAAATGGAGTCTTTGTACATTTATATACAGATGTACATTCAATTTTCTTCAAAATTTTCAAAAGGTTGTGGGTACTCCTCATGCTCCCATGTGGGATCTTAAGGGCTGTAGCGGGTCCACTGCACATACATTCTTATCATATCTTCAATTATTTGGTTGATCATCTTTATATGCCCATCCGACTTTGGATGATATGTTGTGCTAAAATTTTGATTTGTCCCAAATCCTTTAAACAACCCTTTTCAAAAATTGGAAGTGAACTTGGGATCTTTGTCTAACATTATTGCCTTAGGCACACCATATAGCTAGGAAATTATTTCATATAAATCTTTGTAATGTTGGCTTCCTTATGAGTCATCTTGAATGGAAACAAATGTGCAACCTTTGTAAGCTTGTCCACCACTACCATGATGGAATCATGCTTGTTCGTTGTTCTGGGCAATTTGGTGATGAAATCTATAATAACTATTTCCCATTTCCATTCAAGATTGGGAAATGGATGTAGTAATCTTGTCAAATGTCTATGTTCAACCTTTACCTTTTGACATTCTATAGATCTAGCAATGTAATTAACCATGTCTCTCTTCATACATGGTCAAAAGTATTGGCCTCTTACAACATAAATTATCTTCTAGTACCCTGGATTTATGGTGTATGGCACATTGTGCATCTCCTTTAGAACTAAATTCCTCAATTATTGAGAATTTGGAACATAAAATTTGTCTCTGAACAAGAGGATTCCATCCTCTTCTAGCCTATTTCTTTAAATTTCAATTGTACATTACCCTATTGTAATCCTTCTTTAACTTGTACATAATGTTGATCTAATGCTACGGCTTCCAAAATTCTGCTATTTAAGTCTAAACTATATATACTAATGGATGTAGCATGTATTTCATGCACCCTCCTACTGAGTGCATCAACCACTTTGTTCTCTTTTCCCTTGATGTGCTCGATTGCAAAGTCATATTCGCTAAGAAATTTCAGCCATTGAGTTTGTCTAGCAGTTAGTGTTGGTTGTTCAAACAAGTATTTTAGACCACTATGGTCTATCCTCAGCTTGAATTTTTTTCCCATGAGATAATGTCTCCACATTCTCAGTGCATGAACAATAGCTACAAGCTCCAAGTCATAGGTAGCATAATTTCTTTCATGTTTTTTAAGTTTCCTTGACTTATAGCATATGGCATGCCCATTCTGAGTAAGGAATCCACCCATCCCTTCATTGCATGCATCTATGCACACCACAAAGTCCTCATTTGGATCAACAATTTTTAAAACAGGTGCACTGGTTGACAATTCCTTCAACTAATGAAAATTCTCTTCACACTTTTTAGTCCATTCAAATTTTACTCCTTTCTTTCGTAATGAAGTAATTGGATGTGAAATCTTGGATAAACCTTCAATGAATCTCCTATAGTAACCAACCGACCCCGTAAAAGATCTAACCTCTAAAATTTTCTTTGGTGTTGGTCATTTTCTAATTGCCTTAATATTTTTTGGGTCCACTGTTATGCCCTCTTCTGATATAATGTGGCCCAAGTAGTGGATTTGTCTATGATAGAATGTGCACTTGATCAACTTGGCATACAACTAGTGCTCTCTCAACACTTGTAGTTGTTGATGTGCAGCATCAGACAGGTACTTCCACATCGGTTTCATGTCTAACATGTGGAAGTCGTCCTTAATACTTCTCAGGACTTAGGAGATTCACTTTAATAAAGTGATTATTAAAGTGAATGTACTTTTGTAATTAAAGTGAGTTTAATTTAATTAAATGATTAAGTATTTGGCCTTAGTGAGTTAAATTAAATCATAACCATTATATCATAAAGTGAAGGTGAGATATAATCTCAGCCTTTGATCGCTTTGGATATCTAGGGTTTTGGATTTAGGGTAACCTCAATATTATCAAAGGCAACCTATGTACGAGGAGCACACACACACACAGAGTGAGATAGTCAGATCTTATCGAATTGGTTGGAGGACTGTTATCCAAGTGTGCAGGGACAGGGTCCGAGGAAAGGAGCAAAGGGGTAGCAAAGGTATATCAACCAATTTTTTTAGCATAGGCTATTTTCTTATTTGTATTTTCCTCAAGTGGGCCATTATCTCAAGATGAGAGCCCATATTTTATCCTAATAAAATCAACAAGGTACTGGTTTTTCTTTAGGGGTTTTTCTAGGGGTTTTTACCCAAAAAAGTATGTGTGCAATGTGTATGGTTTCCTTATTATGCTTCTAATGTAATGTTTCTTTCAAAACTTAGTTGTGCTTTTATTCAATAAATTAATTTATTTGGAATTAATTGTCAGGTGTTGCATTAAGAAAAAATTAACATGGTATCACAGCGTGATCTCTGAATAGAGGAACCAAGTGCACATAAAACATAATATTTTGCAACACACAAAGGTTTTATCTCCGCAGGTACGTAGGTAAAGGTTAAATAAATAAAATAAAATAAAAAGTACATCCATACAACATACGACCGCACAAGTCGGATGTTGCGGAGAGTAGCAAGGATAGCCATGGGCATTGGGAGTTGGGCGGATAGGTGAGGGTGTAGGGTGTTGGGTGGATAGGTGAGCGTGTAAGGTGTTGGAACATATTTATGGTTATAGAGGCTGAGGAGTAGTCGATAGAGTGTTTCATGGAGCGGCCACAAGGAGATGGGAGGAGGCAGAGTCATCTAGGAAAAGGCGTGAGCAAGGAGGCAAGGGGTTGCAATAGAGGTGGAGGCTGGTTGCGGGCCAGTAGAGGAGGTGTAGGAGTCAGAAAAAGGTGTGGGAGTAGGGTCAAGGAGCTGAAGTAGGCAGGTTGCCACAAGGTTACCTGTTGTTCGAGCAACCATCAGGGAAGAGGCAGAGGACACAAGCGCAAAAATGGCTAGCAAGGCCAATAGGGCCACCGACCAGTTAGCACAACCTATAGAGTTGCTAGCTAGGCCAGCCAAGGACCCAAGACCATTGGCAAACAGGTCACTGGGATACCATGCAGGGCAACAATAGACACAGAAAGTCATCAGGCATCCCAGAAGGGCTCAAGTATCCTCAAAAAATAGCTAGGCAATGAGCAGAAAACTCGGGTAGACCCAAATAGACCTCAGGCAACAACAAGAGGTTGTGGGTAGGTTTGGGAAACGGGCAGCAGAGTTGGAGCAATGAGTAGCGGGTCTCGGAAAGGGATCCGGGCAGCCAAAGATCAAGTTTTGTGCTTGAGAGAATAAGCACAAAATTCTTCAGTTTTCGTGCCTAAAGGACTAGGCACATTTTTAGTAGTTTGTATTCCTAGTAAACAAATTCTAATTTGGAGATGATCATTGTAGGTTTTAGGTTTGAGGACAGGCTAGATGGTGCATTGAAATTCATGCCTTGGAAGGTGAGGGTCTCATTGGTTCTCATGGAGAATAGTTTGTGGGAGCTTGTTAATACAAAGGTGACCCCAATAACAGATCCATAGGACCTCGTCGCCCATGAGTTGAAGGACATGAAATATAGGAGGATCATCTTAGATGTTATGAAGGATCATTTTCTCCCTCACACATATGAGAAGAAGTCATCTAGGGAGATGTTTGTCACTTCGGCGAACCTTTTTCAGAACAATAATACAAACATGAAGATGGTGTTGAGGGAGAAGGTCAAAGACACCAAGATGACCAAATTAGATATAGTGACTAGTTATCTCACCAATATCTCTCGAGCATGTGATTATTTGCAACTGTTGGGGAAGTCATGTCAGATAAGGAGTTGGTGAGGATGACCCTGTGTAAGACACCCGACCCCCTAAACCTTACTTAGGTTGATGGGGTATTAAAATTTCCTCTTTTCCTATTCAATTTGTTTCTCTAAGTAAGCCTCATAGATGGAATTTGTTCATCGAGATATTTCCAATGGTTGTAAGCATGCCCACTTTTGATCTCGGAAGCAAACGTTACAGTCTCTCAAATTTTATAGACCTTCATTGGCCAACAACCACCTCCTTGCCACGTGGCATCCATGAGGCTCCTTTTCATTCATGTCATCAGATCTGGCATAGACATGGCGCTAATGTGGCATCTTCCACCTTGATGATCGGGCCGTCCCGATCAATGACCCTGATCACTTGGGGCATCCTTTGTCATTGTCAAGATTCTTCCCTCAAGGATTCATGCACCACCCCCGACTGACCTGCTCAGACGAAAATTACTTTGATGGGTTCACCCTCCAGATACGACGACTCTCAGGATTTGTCAATTAACGATCTTCATCTCATCGACCCATGATCTTGCTTGGCAGTTATTGTCTGCCTCCTCGATCACATGTTAAGTGCACAGGTGGGACCCACTTTGGATCGATGGTTGAAACTTCATCTCACCCATCTAATGATCAATAACTGTCGTTTAACCCCAAAACCTCATCATTGTCGGCACTCGTCCCTATCCATGCTAAGGGACCATGCCTGACATCCTCTGATGAACGATGGAGATCTGTCATCCTCTAGATCTGACAGTCGAGGTCACATTCAATGCCATAAGGATTTCTAGGCCTCCCAGGACCGCTCTCGTCTCATCAACCATTCCCCTTGTGACAGGTGACACCCCAACGGTTATTCCTGGCTCTCCACATCATTATGACATCATCACCACCTTTCCATACTTAAATGGAACCTAAGATAATATACAATGGAAATTAATTCCCCCCATAACCAATCAACAATTCTTGTTTTCTCTCATGGGTCTTTATCATAGTCAGCACTCTTGGCCAACACATGACCTTACCAACTTTCTAGGCTCTCACGATGACACATCTAGATCTGATGGTCCATATTTCATCGTCGTTACCTCTAGAAAAATCGTTGAGCCTCTTTCTTTCTCACAAACCCCTATCATCGTCAAAACTATGGGACATCACTCACTTTACCATTCATCTACTCCTGACGATGATATTTTCCCCATCGAAGGGTTGAGATCTCTCGACGTCTAGATTTGACAGTCAGGGTTTGAGGTGATGGCCCAAGGACCATTCTGCTCAATGGGGCCCACTCTCGTTCCATTGAGAAATCAATTGTTGCCATATATCATCTCAAGGGATGCGTCGACTACCACACTGGAAGTCCTCATCAGCATGATGTCACCTTCCCCATTCCTCACTTAAATGAAACCTAAGGCAATCTATGGCTGAGGTTAATCCTTGCCTTTGCACCAATCGACGGTTCTTGTTAATCCATGAACCCTTATCGTCGTTGACACTCTCTGGACAACACTCAACCTCACCAACCTCCCACTTCTGATGACGATGGCACTGGCATCAATGGTCCAGATGTCATCGAGGTCACGCCCAATGGATCATCGACGATTGTTGTTTAATCTCAAGATATTCTTTATCATCATTTTCAGAATTCACATGAATCCCAACACTTTCTCATTTCCAATGACAATACCTTTCCTGACAAAGTGCTAGGATCTACTTGCCATGTTGATCCAACGGTTGTAGATCCTCCCAAATCGAACACATAGTCTTTTACATGAAGTATGTCCGCTCTTGGACTTAACCAATCTGACATAAAATATTCTAAGTATTTTATAAGGCTAATTACCAGGCCTTTAGGGGCAATGTATTTCACTCTTAGACTGACCAAGGCATCCATACCTCAAATCCTAGGTAAGGATCTTACATCCTGCAAGCCTTCCATTTCAATGGATAAGGGAAAACATAGGGGTTTCAATGGTTAAGATTCATTCCTGGTCTTAGTAGTCCAATGACCTTTCACGGGTAACCCATTACAATAATCTACAACCAGAAACACAGGAACAATAAAACGCAACCATCCATTCTCGTTACAAATTCTTGTCCAATTATCATGAATCACATCCATAAACCAATATTGGGTATTTTATTCTCCATAACCAATCAAAGTGTTCATATGTTTAGATGTACCAAACTTGTACAATCTGCATAATTTCCAGATTCAATCAAGCACGAGGATTTGCGTATAAAACGAGCAATCAACCCAGAAGCAAGCATGCCAACTCAGGAATGCACTACAAGAATTCAGTCATTCACTCACATTCATTACATGAACAAATAACAAATTATCCTTACTTTTAATATGTAATGGACACAACCACAATAATACTTATATGTTCAGCGAAAATATTAACTGGCCAACTGATTGTGGTAAGGAATCTCTCTCAGGTTCTCAAGAAGATTGACATGTGAATATCACTCTCCTTCACACCACCACTGGTAATGAATTCCTCACCCCTCCTAGCTCAGGCCTCTTCGAGGTTTATCGGATGCCTTCCAACATAAAGCTCATAGCCTCTTAGCTCAAGTTGGGTTCTTGGACTCTCTGATAAGTCCTGCAACTAGATCCTTCCTCTGAGACTCGCATCTCATCGTGTTTGCACACAATCGTTCCTCTTCCTTTCCAACACAATTTTTTCTCTCTCGTCGGCATGGCCTTCTAGTCATGCCATCTTTATCGCTTTGCTCGATGTCTACCCAGCGTGCCTTCAAGATGTCTGTTGTTATTTCTCTTGCAATGATTCTCTTCTCTTCGAGTCTCTCTTTCTTTGTTTTTTGTGTGCTTCCTCTGAAGCCATAGCTCTACCAAGTCCTCTTGTCAACCAAAACTACCCTTCATGTTCTATATCCTTTTCTAACATGCACTTGTGCATCCCTTCTACCTCTTCGACCAACTTTATCTTGTCTCCCCTCATGCGTCTCTTGCACGTTATCACTTGGAAGGTTCTCAAATCATCCTCTCATTTTCTTTTGTAAGAAGGAAACTCGTGGGTCAATCATGAGGACTCGTGATGATCTTTCATGTTGTCCTCTAGATGACATATTTCATGTCACTTCGGTCAGCCCTCCATACTTCCATTCATTGAGGGTGGTTGGATGTTCAACCTCCAATCCCCCCTCATTAACTGATTTTCCTTGAAATTAGGGCTAAGGTAAATAATTTGAATATTTCAAGATAATACTTCATCAAGGTGGCTCAGGGTCTTTAGCTTAATAGACTCTCCTCTCATTCCTCTAGTGGTATCATGGCTAGTACTTTAAGGTTTCACCCCACGTTCCGTTGGTTGGAATTTTCAATCAACAATAATACAATTACATTGCTTATTTGTCATGGCATGGAAATCATTAGACGCGTTAATTACATATTAGGGAAAACATGGGTATTACAATCCCCTCCCCTTTAAAGGAACGCCATCCTCGTGTTCTTTACATCTTAGCAACACCTTCCATGCTTTCAACTTTCAACTACTTCAGCAATGGTTTCCTCTTCTTGGTCTGGTCTTTTCTAGACCCTTTGCATTTAGCACATGCCTATGTAGTTCATGGATCTGCATCCATATGGATGTCCCATTTACTTGGCTCATTGCTTTCCCTTGACATGCCCACTGTGCTCATGATCCCAATCAACAATTTAAAAGAGTTATCGAAGTCTCCTCTTCCTTGTTGTCACTCACCCTCCATGCTCAAGCTTCAACATTCCCTTCTCTTCTATATAGTCCCTCGAGTGATCCATCTTCCATGCCAAGGATTTCTCGCACAAGAAGCTTTTTCAAGACTTCACCAAGTCTTACAGCCAAGGCGTCCCTCTAACTTGCTTTGCCGAGACATCCCTCGAACTCGTGTTACCACAACACAACATTCTCTATGTTGATCATGGCATATCATAGGGTTCTCATGTCATAACAATATCCTTTTTCTATGCTTTCCAATCTTGACAACCATCATCTGTACGTCCAGTACAATCCTATTATCTCACTTGTATCACATGCATACAATAATCGTGAGATATTATCTTTAATGAAATTAAAATTCCATCAAATTTGTTACCTACAGATTTCCATTTTTCAGATATGTTCCATACATGAACCATATTCCATAAGCCCAAGACTTCCTCCTCGGGGAAGTTTGGCTCTTTCATAACCAACAGGTATTGGTCTTCCTTATGGACTTATAACACTACCATATCCAAGACCCTTCTTTATGCAATTCTTTCTTCACACAACCAAACAAGTTCTTAGTTTCTCATGAGCATCACATTTTCATTGCACATTTACAATGGTTCACAATCAATTCTTAAAATTGTGCCTTACTAACAATTAAATCACCTCAATAAATCTATTTATTGGTACAAGGTAAAAAGGGGTTGTCATTCCTTGCGCATGCATTATATTCAACATACCTAGATTTTCAAAATGCAATCAATTTTCATATACCATTAAACCAATGTGCCATTGTCCATGACCACATTTACACACAATGCACCCTTGCATTGTTTTAAGATTACCATATTCTATGTTAGACACTATTCGATGGTGTATTTGAACTCAGTCAACCTTTCACCACATGGCTCATTAACTCATATTCATTATTCAACAAGAATGTGTTTCCTGCTTTGAGCTAATCATGATATCAAATCAACATACATTATATGCAATTAAAACATCATATGAATGCATTCAGGAATTATTTCTTCACTAATAACCAGGGTACCAATACTCATGGCCACCCAATTCTCTCTTTACCATTCTTCCACTCTAGTAGAGTATTGGAAGATCCTTCTTCCATAATGGGCAGCCCTATATCGGACCACTCATACAAACATGCATTAACCAATGTGTTTTTTATGAGCACTTATGTTCATAACCATTCATGATTAATTAATACATTTACGACATATTTGTTCATGGATTTTCATGCAAGGATTTTAAACATCATTGATTGTCATTGACTGTCAGAGGTTCTACTCTTTATTATTCAAGTTCTCTACCTGAATCTTACCCTGCTTGGGTATTAATGGTATTCAACAACCCATCAAATCTCATGCATATCATCAAAACATAGATTATTTTACTTGTTAGTCCCTAAAGTGGCACTTGACTGGTAAAGGGCAAGCTAGGGCATCATCAAGTTATTGCAATGGTTTTATGGATAAATATTTGTATGGGTTTTTAGCTTGTTTGAAGGATGGGCTAAAAGTAATATAATGATATCCAGAAATGCAAGATCAAATTCCTATCTCGTTGACTTAGTAAATGGTAGTCACTCTGATGAATTAAAAGGCAAATTTGTAAGGCAAGAAACAAAAAATATGTAAGTTTTCAATTTGTCCACTCACATAAGAAATCTTTGATCTTAAATATCATTCAAGAAACAAAGACATGTACTTAAATACAGATCTAGTAATGGACAAGAAACAGTAAAATCTTCATTCAATTAGTTCATAAAAAAAACATATCAAATGCTTAGAAAAGATAATATGCATTCAAGTAAGAAAAGATTGGAAATAGAGACAAGAAAGAAGGTCTAACCATCAGATAGCCTTTTCCAATTAGTACCAAATGAAATAAGTCTTACTCTTACAATTTGAAACACAGTTTTCAAAATTCCACTGCTCTTAACCTAACTACCCCCGCCCCCTCCCCCCTTTTCTCTTTACAATTGATAAAATATATAGAAAGACCTTACCAAGCCTTGAGAGACTCAAGTTTTTCAAAAAGATAATACCATATTTAAACATATCCCTACTTTCTAGGGTTTTAGTTTGACTTGCTAATCTCGTGCAATTTGAAGGATTTCCTCCTTATTTTGATGACCAACGGGCTTATCATGATGATTGCAATAGATTTGATGAAGATAGAACCCAATCAGATCCCGACTTGATGGGATTTGGCAAAATTTGGTCAAATGAGAACCTTCAACTTCTCAATTTTGCTTGTTGGCTTCTAGGTTTTAGAGCGACGTCCTCTGCCTATAAATATGATTGTATTTGACTGACGATCCTTTGTTTTCCAGGTGCCCTTCCACCTTAGTAATTTGAGATTCTTGTACTCAAAATCTGGAACAAATATTCCACTGCTGCCACAAATTTGGAGGTGATTGTTGACTTGCAAAAGATGCTTAATTGTTGCTTGAACATATGGAAATGATCTTACCTTGTTTTGAAATACTCTTTTCTCCTGGAAGTGCTCATTAACCGTTCCTCTCAGGATTTGTAAAGATGAACTTAAAACTTGACAAAATAATAAATGGAACAGAAGAAACAATTGCTGCAAAATTATATAAGTTTTGGTTCTGTCGATGCTCCATTTATCAGGCTTTTATTTTGTGGTTTAATGACCTCTGTGCAATCTGCATGTCGATTATGGTTTTAAACAAAAAGTATGGAACAATACCACTTCCTCCAACTTTACCAGTAAGGCCAAAACGTTGTTAAGCATTCTTTCCGCTATCCAAAGATACTTGCGGATCCCTTGTAAAGAACAATTGTTGAGGCAACAATTTCCAAGAAAGAAATGGGAGCTATAAACCCATGAAAAATTTCCTTTCATAATGGATCAAGCCATGCTTGAGTCTATTTTCCTCCAGCACCAATGATCTTCTTCTCCACATAATCATTCTCGAATGCATCAACAGGAATCTCATATATTCTCACAAATGCATATTTTCCTTCATTCAATTTTGGACACAGACGGACAATCAATTTCACATTACTCCACATATTGGAAGAGTTCAAATTAATAAGAAGAGCTTGAGATGTCCATTTTGCAAGTTGTTGACATCTTTCATTTATGCACTTAGATCATTGACAGAAGTAGTTGAGAACATAGGAACAAGATTAGAACTATTGATGACAGAAGTAATGAAGGACTCGTCAGATTATGCCAAATCTCAAGCAACGAGCGCTCCCACTGATGTCTTACTTGAAAACAAGAAGAAAATAGGAAGACCTTGAACCTTAAGCATTTTCATCCAACGAACTTTTGTGTGGTCAACTGCGCAACTTCTTCCAACATTTGAAACCATATGCAGAGTGAATTTAACAACTGGGAGCTCCTCATAGTGTTCTCTGTTGAGTTTAGTAGTATATCAGTAATGCATAGATAAAACTTCTGACAAGTAACAAGATTTTACTCAAACATCCTAGACTCAGGCTCTTTGACAGTTGGGTATTGTAATCTCTCTGGCATCCAGATGCTTTGTTTATCGAGCCTTGATAACAAATGGGCTCCGAGCTCGAGAACTAAGTGATGATTATGGCGTTTAATAATGTCCCACTAGCATTTGATGTTTGTTCTCGATGTTTGGTAGAGCATGACTTGGACTTCAAACTCAGTGGCATGTTGTTTCAACTTAAATATTGGGCTCAAGCCTTGGAACTATAGTGATGCCTTGGAGATTGGGCCTCGGCCCAATATTTTTGATAAAAATATAAAGAGACCTGCATAACCTGAGATCCTTAACAACCACGTTAAACCTAAAACTAGTATTTTTTATATTTGCCAAATTTAAATTTTTGTTGAAGCTTAACATCCAATGTGTTGTGCATGAGCTTTGGCTCCTTCGTGGATTCTCTCCCATGGAATATAACACTTGGGCTCTTGATTTTGGGTGCTTGAACACGACCCTTAATGCCACTTGGATGTTAATGATTTTGCTACAAGAGTGCATGGATTCTGGTAGTGCCCCTGCTATTGGCCAAATGTCAAATTTTTAACACTACAAATTTGAGTTCTAACATTACCCATCAAATCTCATGCATATCATCAAAAGTTATATTATCATCAAAAAAACCTATCAAATCTTACCCTGTACTTATTATTACATCCTCCAATGGGATTTCCATGAGAAGTGGTTGGTACTTGTAAAAAAAATATTACTAGGAGAAGCTATATTAAAATAGGTAGAGAATATGGATTCAAAAGCAGAAATTGATGGTTTCAATGAAAATATGTCAATAAATAGGTCATTAAAAAAAAACGGCACTAAAACAAACTTTGGATGTGAAAGTTATGCCATTTTGGAAAAAGGCATAAATGGTAACCAAAGAGTCACGTTTCAAGTAAAGGTTGGTCCACATGGTGATGTTCATCCGTATCTAGTTTTGCTTATAAGCTCGTTTTTATAAATAAGTTACTTATGAAGTGACCCACTTTTATAGAATAAGTGGGAATCACTTTTACAATGAAGTTACTTTGTAAATTAAAGTTGCATGGAAAAAATAACTAAAAAAGAAAGGCTCTTTTATAGTGATTCACTTTTATAATTTAAGTGAAAAACACTTTACAAAGAATGCATGAACTTCTTCAAAAAGTAACAAAAAAATATTTAAACTCAAGACCTCTTACTAAATAAAGCAATTTCAACCAAGTGAGATAGTGCAAAACACATTATAATCTTAAGAAGGAGGATGGGGGGGGGGTGTTGTTGTTGTTGGAGCTCCGCATCAAAGTGTGTGCTTAAAAAAAAATTAATTTTATGTGTTCACACACATAAAAACAATTAACTTCTCGACAACAACTAGGGGTTAAATCTCAGTTAGCTTACTGGAGAAATACAATTATTCTCTATGTTTTTTATTTGTCGAGATCGCATAGAGCGCAAGACAAAGATAATACACAGACAAGAACACACTTTCCATTTTGCTTTTTATTTACCGAGATCGCACAAAGCACAAGGCAAAGAGAACATGCGGACCAAAAAAGAGTAGCAATTCATAAACAAAAAACTGAGATATTATATCTGTAAAAAAAATTAAAAATGGCATATTCAAGTTTTATACCTTCAGATCTTACTAAAATGGTTGTATCTTGGGAAAATGAAAACATTTTCGAGTGAAATGAAAAGATTTTTTAATTGAAATGAGTGCTTTGGACACAATTGAATAGTCCTCTCATCCCAAAAAAACATAGAAATGGAAGAAACTAGAGATGTGACAACATATCGAGATCATTAGATTACAAATGCATACTAATGCATACGAAAGAAACACACTTTAACCTAACGACACATTAAACCAAGTTGATCTTAACTAACTCCTAAGTGTCTAAATACCCTATTAGGTGTGCATAGTATCTCATTGGAAAGCTCTAACTAAGGACTACAATATTGCAACATGGCCCAGATGTGTCAAAGATAAACTCATGCCCTTGAGTTTCATAGAAAACATCATTTAGGGCCTCAAAACAACCCTAGAAGTTTAGGACCTAGAAAATCATAATAAAATTGCCAAGATGGAGAACTGTGTTGATTTAGTGGAAGAGGTGGGTGGCCAACAATATCCATCTATATCATTCATCTCCCCTTAGGAAGCAATGGTCCCCATTGCATCAAGTTCCCATAGTAGATGGGGAAACTTGTGTTGAATCTGAATCTCGGTGAGCCATTTTCTTTGCTAAAGAAGTTGTCATACTTTGACAACCTAATAGAGTTGTATGTTTTTCTAGTGGATGTCCTTCATCTTGGTCTCCATAAGCCAATCCACTGTATATTTCTCAAGGAAATTGGGATTGAATTCTATATGCCAATTGCTCAGCCACCTCTGAGGTGTCCAGTAGATGTGGGAAATATGGTTGAAGCAACTCCACATTAAATACTCGGTGCAAGCCAAGGAAAGGAGGAATACTCAATTCGAAAGCATTTTCACCCCCATACTTTGTGATGGTGTAAGGCCCATATCAAAGTGGTTTGAGATTCCTATGGGGGATCATTAGGCACACTTTCTACAAATGCAATCATACCTTGTCACCAACCTAAAACTTGTGGGAAACTCGATGTTGCTCAAGTTAGTGCTTGTACTTGGCAATAGGCTTCTCCAAGATATCATGGACATGTTGTTGGAGGTACTAGATATGTTCAACAATTTTGGATTTTTTGCTTGCCTAGGTCGGAGTGTGGGAGGACTCTGTTGATGAAGATGGAATGAGAAGAGCTACATCAATGGTGGCTAATGGATGGAACCCTAAGCACACCTAAAAATTGTTATGGCCAATAGAGTCGTGGAGGTCTCTGTTATAGTTGTATTAAACATATGGAAGTCTCCCATACCATGTACGTGGATGCTTGGAGTTTTACATGCATGGGATATGCACAATCATCATTTTGACCACTCAAGTTTTCCAATTTGTTTGGGGGTGAAAGGTAGTCGATTTGGTCAACTTGAAATAATGGTCCTTTGTAGCCCAAAATGAACCCAAACATGCTCAAAAATGATCTGAGCAGTGGCCTCGGCTGTGATACTCTTTTTACATTGTGTTAAAATGGCCATCTTAGAAAACCAATCGATGACCAAAAAGACATAATCATGACCATGTTTGGTGGAGGAAAAACTCAACATGTAATCCATGGAGACTTGCTCCCAGGATTTGTCTGAGGTAGGGAGAGGAGTGTACAACCCTTGCTTCTTGATGGATAGTTTAGCAATGGAACATGTAGTGCAAGACCTAATATATTGGATGACATCATGTCAAAGCTTTGGTCAGTAGAAATACTTTTTAGGTATTGCTATTGTCTTCTCCACACTTAAGTGCCCTGCCACCCGACTATAATATGCCTCCCAAATTATCTTTGCATGCTCGCTTGAAGGAACATAAATATGGCCTAGATAGCATAAGAGCACATCTTGAAGGTGGAAGTCCAAGAGTTGTTCTCCTACACTCAATTTTTAATAAGTAGCAGTGAAGTTCGAGTCACTTTTGTATAATTGTGGCCACCCAGAGGTCTCATTCCCACAAGAGTGAACTATGGTTAGCAACACGACTGAGAATTAGTTGACTAGGGCAATGTGCAACACAATTCACATTTCCCTTCTTGTACTTAATGTTCAAGTGGAATTGTTGCAGGTATGTGCACCACTTATGACGGTGTTCACTTATGATGGTGTTCATATTGTAACTTTCCTTGTGTCTACATGAATTGCAAAGGCTTGTGATCAATGTGGACGATTGTTTCCTTTCCCAAAATATAACTCTTTCATTGTCAACATGCTTGCATAATAGAGTACATCTCCTTGTCATAGGTGGGATATCTACAAACAACATCAGATAGTGTTTCACTATGACAAGCCACTAGATGTCCCTGGTGAGTGAGGACTACACTAAGAACATAGTTGGAGGCATTTGTCTCAATCTTAAATGGTTGTTGCAAGTCTGGCAACGTGAAGACTGGTGCAGAGAAAAGGTAACATTTCAAATCTTAGAAGGATTTCTAACGTGATTCAGACCAAGTAAACTTGGCTTTATCTCCACCCTTGGTCACTTGGCTTAAGGGTCAAGCAACATGAGAGAACCCCAACACAAACCTACGGTTGAAGTTGGTTAGGCCCAAGAAGTTGTGGAGCTTTCTCAAATTCATTGGGGTTGGCTAATCGTGAATGACTTGGATCTTGGCTAGGTCCAGATGCACTCTATGTTCATCCACAATGTATCCTAAGCATTGAATCCTTTGCATGCCAACTGAGAATTTCTCCAAATTGGGGTATAACTTGTGTTGCCACAAGGTGCTCAACACCTGTTGAATGTGTTGCAAATGTTCTGCAAAGGTTCAACTGAAGATGAAGATTTCATTCAAATATACAACCACAAAAGAGTTTATGAATGACCACAAGATATCATCCATCATCCTCACAACTATTGTTGGAGCATTAGTCAAGCCAAAAGGCATGACCAACCACTCAAAAAGGTTTTTTTTTTAAGGTTGTCTTCCATACATCAGTTTGTTCTATTGGAACCTAGTGGTATCCTGAATTTAGATCAATCTTACTCAAGAACTTGTAACCCTTAAGTTGATCAAGAAGATAGTCAATATGGGGGATCGGGTATCGGTTCTTGACAATAATTGTGTTCAAGGCTCTATATTATAGAGTCTCGATGTGTCATCTTTCTTATGTACCAAAACACATGGACTCCCACAAAGTGAGGAGATTAGTTGAATGTGGACCTTTTAGATGAGCTTATGAATTTGACACTTAATTTCTTCATTCTCTAGAAGGGAGCATCTGTAGATTGGACCATTGGGTAAGGGAGCACTAGGTATCAATTCAATGAGATCTTTGACCTGAAAGTACAGAGGCACCCCTATAGGTGAGGTGAATATGTCTCTATATTCCTTTACAACCTTGTCCACCTGCTTCTGCTATGTAGAGAGACCCTATGTTGAAGTTATGGTGGTCATCCTGACATTTCATTTACCTTCTAACTAGACCATGAAGAGGACAAAATTTGCAGTCTGAGAGATTACCTTTCAACATTGTTTTTCCAAGATCAATGAAATTGTAGTAGTCAGAACTACCTCTGGTACCCTATAGGGTAGACCTCCAAAGTAACAATGGAACTGCGAGGCTATGACTCATAAAAAGCATGAAGTTTCCACATATAAGGTTGTCCCAAAATAGCATCACAAAATTCGAGTGGAGAAAAATCACACATTGCCTAATCTTTGAAGGGCTTCATGTTGTAGGATAGGAGGCATTGTTGATTGACG
>ML823983.1:68565-94145 GCA_009831015.1 Picea engelmannii
TTTTTCTTCTTTCTTATTTTTGATTTATTTTTCTTTTGTTTTCTTTTATTTCATTTCCCCATTTTTATTTGATAATTTTGTTTGCAATGGTATTGGTTTTTTAGGTCATGGTTGCAAAGATGTTGCAATTTTAAGCCTAAAAAGAAAAGGGTGTTACTAATAGCACATTTTTTGGATTCAGAGGTTGATTTTAATATTTTAGCTACAACATTATTGATTGTTAAGGCCATGGTTTCAAACAAGCTATAACTTTAACCCTGAAAAAAAGGCACTACAACTAACACCACTTTTCGATTCGACAATTGATTCTAAGATTTTGGTTGCAATGTGACAGGTTGTTAATACCATGGTTTCTGAGAAGTTGTAATTTTAAACCCAAGAAAATTGGTGCTACCAGTAGCACCCATTTTCAATTCAAGGGTTGATTTTAAGATTTTGGCTACACCGCTATGGGTTGTTAAGGTCATGGTTTCAAACAAGTTGTAATTTTAAGCCTGGAAATAAATAAATAAAATGCCTGCAAGGCGATTATTTCAATGAAGTTGTAATTTTAACCTAAAAATGGTAGCATTGTTTTTTTATTCATGGTTTGAATTTAAGGTTTTGTTAACAACGTTAGGGATTTTAAGGCCATGGTTGCAAAAGGTTGTAATTTAACACCCCCCCTCCCCACCCCCTTCTAAAAAAAGTGACACTGCTAGCACCACTTTTTTATTCAAGGGTTGATTTTGGTGTTTTTGACCAAAATATATGAGTTTTTAGAGTTAAAGTTCCTGTTTTGAGCTCAAAATTCTCGTCAAGTTGATAAATATGTGAACATCATGAGTATAGATCCAAGCATAGATCCATTGTGCTTAACATATATATTTTAAGCACAATGTGTAGCGTACCCGCCACTTAACCCAACAAAAAATATTATAATACCCACTAAATATAAATGTGTGCAACATGACAAAAATGTGAATGCAACTTTTTAAGCATACATAACAACATTAAATTACTCAAACACGTAGAAAAATGCAACAAAAAAAACATAAGAGTGAAACTGTAATAAAGACAATGAGCATAACACTTTTCTTTGTAACCAATCACACAACCAACTGCAGACAACAGATGTTCCACCCAACCATAAACTCAATTGCTCTAGTTCTCTCAGTAGTAAGTCACCCCCAAGATGGGGGTATGAATGTAAGTTTTAAACCTATGAAATAAAGCAATGCATATAGATTCTTAAGCAAAACAAAAATTAATCAATGGCTCATTCACATAGTACATAGAGATTTATACCGGAAACCCTCAACCGTGAAAACCTTTCTTATATTCATTATATGGAATTTCACCATTCACTATACAATATATATACAATGATTTTAGGTATTCCGTAGATACCAAAACCCTAATCCCTTAATCCGAGATTAATTTACAAAACCATTAAAAATAGCAAAATCCGCTAAAAATAGCAAAAATTGCCCCAAAAAATAAATTAATCGGGGCGCTACCTCGGGCTACCGCCCGTTGCCGAATGATGCACGTAACCAGGGGGGGCATACCTGCCCTCCCCTGGGATCCCCCTAGGAAAACGCCCGGCGCACATGGCATAAACAGAGCACTAGTACGAGGGATCGTCAAACGCAGTTGTCATATCTGACACGCCCATACACACACATGAAAAGAATATAACACATACCCAACATTCTCCCACTTGTTGTTTTCTTTGCATCCAGGGGTCCAATGGATTATATAGTCAACAATCCAGGGCAGCAATGCCCATTGTTACTCTACACCAGGAGAACTTTTCTCTGCTCACAGACTTTGTCAATGAATATGCAACATTCTTCAAAGTGTCAACCTTTTCTAGCAACACCTTCTTTTCCTCAACCATGTCTCTCACAAAGTGATACTGAACATCAATATGCTTTGTATTCGAATGATAAGTTGGGTTCTTTGCTAGGAAGATTGCACTCTGACTGTCACAATCTAATCTCACTGCTTGTTGTACCAACCCAATACCCGAACACAATCTTTGTAACCATATTGCTTCCTTGCTTGCATGAGTGGTTGCCATGTATTCAACGTCTGTAGTTGAGAGTGCCACTACAGCCTGTCTTTTGCTCATCCAATTGATTACTCCTTCAAATAGGTTAAACACATACCCACTTGTAGATCTTCTGGGATCCAAATCTCCAGCCCAGACTGCATCAACAAATCCATGTATGTCCAACACTCTATCCAATCTTGGTCTTCCTTGGTAGCACAATCCATAACTGGTAGTGCCACGAAGATACTTGAAGACCCTCTTTACTGTTGTCCAATGCTCCTTCCCTGGTTTTGACATATACCTGCTCAAAACTCCCACTGCATATGCAATGTCCGGTCTAGTACAGACCATTGCATACATCAAACTGCCAACTGTACTGGCATACAGAACATGGGACATGTCCTCTTCTTCTTCCTGTGTCTTGGGACATTGATATGCAGATAACTTTACACCTATAGGAATAGGAACCTTGACCGGTTTACTTCCATGCATATTAAACCTCTGCATTATCGTCTCAACATATTTTCTCTGATTCAACCAGAGTTTCATGTTTGCACGATCTCTTTTAATCTCCATTCCCAGAATGAAGTTAACAACACCGAGATCCTTCATGTCAAATTTGGAGGATAGTTGCAATTTCACCTCCTTGATAACATCCATGTTATTTCCTACCAACAACATGTCATCAACATACAACACTACATAAATGAAGTGATTACCAACCTGCTTGGAATATACACAGTGATCAACCCTGCTTCTTACAAGTCCCAATCCAAGGATGTCTGTGTCAAACTTTTGGTAACACATCCTAGGTGATTGCTTCAGACCATATAGTGACTTCTTTAGCTTACAGACCAGCTCTTTCTTTCCCTTCACTACAAAGCCTTCTGGCTGCTTCATGTAGATTTCTTCTTCCAGATCCCCATGTAGGAATGTTCTCTTCACATCCATCTGTTCCACTTCAAGATCAAAAGCAGCAACAATAGATAAAAGAAATCTAATAGATGTTAACTTGGCAACAGGAGAAAAAATCTCACCAAAGTCAATTCCCTCTACCTGGGAATAACCTTTTGCTACTAACCGAGCTTTGTATTTCTCCACTTTACCTTCTGCATTAAAATTCTTCTTAAACACCCATTTTCTACCAACAGATTTTCTTCCAGTTGGCAACTCAACTATATCCCATGCCTCATTCTTATCCAAGGCATCCATTTATTCAACCATGGCCTTCTTCCATAGTTTACTATCCTCTGAATTCACTTCTTCCCTGACAGTTATGGGATCATCATCAGTAATAGATAAAGAAAAATTGGAATGGAAATCAGGTGGACTATACCTTTCTGGTTGCCTTCTTTCTCTCACTGAACTCCTCAATACTGGGGTATGAGGTTCTTCTTCTTCTTCTTCTTCTGCTTCCTCTTCTTCAGATGATTCATATTTTGCATCATCCAACTCAAGCTCTATTTTCTCAGGTTCATCTTGCATTGGTAGGAATTCCTGTTTGGACACATCTTTTACTTCTCTGAAAACAACATCTCGACTGTAAATAGTTTTCTTGGTTTCTAGGTTCCAAAGCTTATAACCTTTCACACCATATTTATAACCAATAAAGATACACTTTTCATCCTTTTTATCCAGCTTACTTCTATTTTCCTTTGGAACATGTACATAAGCATCACAACCAAAAACTCTAAGATGTTGAAGAGAGGGTTTCTTTCCAGACCATACCTCGTGTGGAGTTTTATCATCCAACGCTGATGAAGGCGATCGATTGACCAGGTAACATGTTGTACCCACTGCCTCTGCCCAGAATTCTTGTCCTAACCCGACACCGCTGAGCATGCTCCTTGATTTTTCCATCAGCGTCATGTTCATCCTTTTTGCAACTCCATTCTGCTGAGGAGTGTATGGAGTAGTCTTCTACCTTGCTATACCACACTTCTTACATAATTCTTCGAATTTGTTTCCGCAGAATTCTCCACCATTATCTGTTCTCAATACCTTTATTTTCTTCTCTGTCTGATTTTCTACCAGAGCCTTAAAATCTTTAAATTTATCAAATACCTCAAATTTATTTCTAAGAAAATAAATCCATGTGTTCCTTGAAAAATCATCTATGAATGAAGCATAATACACAGATTTACCTAGGGATGGAACAGGAACAGGTCCAAACACATCACTGTGTATCAAATCTAAGATCCTCTTTTCTCTTGTAGCACCAGATGGCAATCTTACTTGATTCTGTTTACCATATATGCAATGTTCACAAAAATCAAAATCCAGAGTGCAATTAGACATACCTTAAACCATACCTTTACTGTGTAGTGTTCGAAGGCCCTTTTCTCCAATATGTCCCAGTCTTTGATGCCACAACATGGTCTTCTTTCCAAGGACAATATTGGTCTTGTCTTCTTTATTTCTTTGTTCAGGGACAATAGAACTGTTACACCCATTAGTATAAGTGCTTCCCAACAACTTGTACAGAGTTCCACACCGAACTCCCCTCATCAACACCATTGCTCCTCGTACAATCTTGCAAGTGTTCTTTCCAAATACAGTATCCACTCCTGCATCATCCATATTGCTTACAGATATTAGGCTCCTGGCTAGTTTTGGAAAGTGCAGAACCCCAGGAAGTGTTCTAATCCTTCCATCTTTGAGAAGCAACTTAACCCTTACACGTCCCAAGAGTTTTTTTGTCGAGTCATCTCCTAGGAATACATCACCACCATCATATTTTTCATATTCAGAGAACCACTTCCTATGAGGAGTCATATGGTATGACGCACCTGAGTCAATCAACCATACATCACGGTCTTCATGTGTACTTGTAGATGCCATGTAAACATCACCTCCTTCTTCAGTGGAGTTTTTCGCCTCTGTGGAAGAGGTACTATCAGATCCCTTTGGTTTTTCAACTTTCTTAGACTTGCAATCTTTCTTATAATGCCCTGTTTTACCACACTTCCAGCATTTCCTCAAAGATTTTCCTGGAGACTTAGATCTACCTGTAGATTTATATATCCACCCCGAAGGCTTACCAGGGTTCTTGTCTTGGGTACGCTCTCTTACAAATAAAGCATGTGTGTTGTGATCATCCATGTTTTTTCGCCTCATCTCTTCAGATAACAAGGATGAAACTACATCCTCATACTTTAATGTGGATTGAGTGGTACTACCAATTACTACAACCAGATTATCCCAAGAGTCTGGCAAAGAACATAACAAAGTAATACACTTATCTTCTTTTGCAATCGTAATATTAACAAGACAAGTTGACTTACCAGAGTATTAAAGGCATTTAGATGTTCTATCATAGAATCTCCATCTTCCATCCTAAGATGATACAACTTCTTTCGAAGAAACAACTTGTTTACTAGGGACTTTGATTGATACAAATTCCCCAACTTGTCCCATAGTTCCTTGGCTGTAGATTCTCCCAAGACATTTAACAAAACCGAATCTGCCAGGCAGAGTCGAATAGTACTCCTTTCTCTTCTATCCAACTTCTCCCAATCTTCCTTCGACATACCAATAGCTGGTGTACTAGTAGTTTGTGTACTGGTAGGTTGTGTACTAGTAGCCTCTGTGCTAGTAGACGGTGTACTAGTAGGTTGTGTACCAGGATCCATAGCGATCTGTTGTTCTTTGTCTACAAGAAGGTCCTCCATCTTCAGCTTCCATAGCTCAAAGCTTTTACCATTGAACTTCTCTATCTCGATTCTAGAAGAGCTTGTCATTCCTCTTTCTGCACTCAAATCACCACTGCAAAATCTCCCACTAAACCCAGGTTTATCACAGACCCAAGATTAACTTGATCTATCAAGACCGATCCAAACCCTCAACAAAGGCGTCCCTCTAAAGCCAAAAACGAGCTCTGATACCACATGTAAGTTTTAAACCTGTGAAGTAAAGCAATGCATATAGATTCTTAAGCAAAACAAAAATTAATTAATGGCTCATTCACACAGTACACAGAGATTTATACCAGAAACCCTCAACCGGGAAAACCTTTCTTATATTCATTATATGGAATTTCACCATTCACTATACAATATATATACAATGTTTTTAGGTATTCCTTAGATGCCAAAACTCTAATCCCTTAATACGGGATTAATTTACAAAACCGCTAAAAATAGCAAAAACCGCCAAAATTAAAAAAAAATTGGGGCGCTGCTCCGGGCTGCCGCCCATTGCCAAACGTTGCGCGTAACCAAGGGGGGGCATAACTGCCCCCCCTGGGACCCCCATAGGAAAGTGCCCAGCGCACACGACACAAACAAAGCACTAGTACAAGGGATCGTCAGACGCAGTTGTCATATCTGATGCGCCCACACACACACATGCAAAGAATATAACACATACCCAACAATGAATCCATAAGAAATGATGTCTCATATGGCTGGCAACTGTCCACTCACAACTCAATACCCATTAAAACTCACAACAAGCTAATTCCTACAACAATTCCAATCCATCAACTCTCTTTCCCTTCAACCTATTGTTGGGTTCCAGTTTTGACATATTTTAATACATCTTTATACACCCTTTTTGTCTGATTGCTCTTCCATAATCATCATTTTACCATTCCCATCATCGCATTATTCATCATTTTGACACTTAAAGACCCCAAAGCCAAATTGTTGTCAATATGAATGGAATTTCTTATTTTAATGAATTGATGAATTGCATTGTGTGTTTTTATAAGTTCTTGTAACAACAAGCTCAATTTTGATACCCACTTCCATGATTAGTGTGCCCACAACTATAAAAGAGAATCTTCCACATGAGTTATGTTCCCATGTGGCATGATAACATTTCATGTTGTTTAAATCAAAGTGAGGTCGATAGCAACCAACCCCAGCTCGTGGTCAATGTCCAGGTCAAAACGCAAATTTGTTGCCGGATTTCATATAGCGGATTGTTTTCAAGGACGATCTTTGCACATCATTTGCAAACCAATGGGACTAAATTGGAAAATTTCGAAACATGGGTTTTTTTGTAGAATATATCCATTTAGGCAATGGGAGGAAATATTTCTCAGAAAACAAGTAATAAAGGATATACAAGCATGTTTTCAAAGAAGATTTTATGGTAATTTACATAATTCTTGTACTGATTGTTTTTAAAATCATTCATTGATTCGCTTGGTTACACCTAGAGTAAGGAAAAAATCGAGCACATGGGCTTTGTTGTCAGATGCATCAATATGGTTTCCTTAGTATTTGTTCGGCCCCAATCTCATCAAATGATTTGTGGGTCTCCATTCAAAGAAATGGTCAATGCTTTTTATACAGACGAATTTCAGTTTGATTCTTTGGTTGTATGCTTCAGATAGTTGGCTCCACATCACCCATTGATCATACATCAACCAAATCACCCTTCTACCTTTCTTAATCCAAGTAAAAAACAAGAATGTGATGGTTGTGAGATCCAAATGTTTAGGGATCTGGTGTTATCTCGTATAACATCTCTTTCTCTATAAACCATTATAAAAATGACTATTTAGAGAGAGAGCAGGGGATCGCATATATATATATATATATATATATATATATATATATATATATATATATATATATATATATATATATATATATATATATATATATATAGTGTTGTAAAACTTGGTTTCAAGTTGTTAATACAAAGTTGTTGGTTTTCAAATCCATGTGTTAATTTTCTACATATTGCATTGAGTTTCTCTTAGCTTGTTAATTTCTCAGTAGCGTTGCCTAAGCCAGGAGGGCCCCCTGTGCAATGGGTATGCATTGTTTGGTTAGATTAGATTTCATTTTATGCTCAGTATTTCAATTTGAATTTATTTATTTATTGTTTTGTGAATGTCAAATTTTACAAAGTCTTTTTAATGAATGCATTTTCCACGGAGCTGGAAGAATATCTATTTACAAGTTTCCATTGAATGAATTACTTGATTAAGATAACAAGAACATTATGAACTTTGATGAACGAAATATAGTGATAGGTTGTTGAAACACTGTGATCTAATAGATGACAACTTTGAGTAATTAGAAATATTCCAGTGATGTTTAATTGGTTTTCCTTTAAGTTTTTCTTTGCTCAAAATAGACAAATACCCTTCATAAGTAGCATTTCTTTTTATAGAAGCTATCAATAAACTAATCATGCATATATTTTGTCGACGTCTCATAAGTCTACAAACACCGGATTGATAATTTAATGTAGTAGAGTTTAATTCATTAAATCGAATGACACTTGCACAACCCAAGGAATGGGATCCCCTTATATGCCATGAAGTCCCTCAAGCTGTCCCACTTCCCTTTAGGGCTACAACACAAGTTGGTCAAGAAATCTCTCCGTTGGGGACTCTAGGAATTCCAATTATAACATGAAAACTCAGAACAACAAACTCGCTTGCTCTTGGGTAATTTCCTGCACAAAAATATGAGTTACGAGCCTAACAACCTATGTTTTCATGCATTTACTAGCTCCAACAAGCTCTCCTCAATACCCACTATGGTTGTCTTCTCTTCCCAACACCCAAAACTCCCTTTCTCTCTTTATGCCTAGCTATAAAAATTGCTCCCTCTCCCTATTCAAATTTCATTTTCTCTCATGCATGTTGATACTCACATTTCCTAAAGTTGATTGTACTCAAGCTCGTGCTTTCAATAGCTAGGTGAGGTGACTTTCCCACCAAACCTATTACATGCATTCAATGATTGGGTTTTTGGAATATTCAAAAAAGGGAAAAATAGAAGGTTCATTACCAAAATAATTTAGAAAGGTGGGTTGGGTTTATTAAGCAAGTGGAATTCCCCTTAGACCCCCCTATCTTGTGGAAACATAACCCCCATGTCTCTATATGTGTTCATTTGTAGCGAATAGTGTATTTCATCTTATTATTTTCAATGTACATCATTTACATATTACATCACTTGGCCCACACCCATACATTGTATTTACAATAGACATTGATAATATGGGGATTAAAAATTGGGGTGTTACATCCCCCCTCCCCCTACATTTTGCACCGTCCCCAGTGCACATCACCATACCGATTTACATGCACATACATACAAATTTTACATTATAGTACTCAATAACTTAGTAGTTTAATGACTCATGCAAAAATTCCACCTAGCAATCTCTTATTTCCCTCAACCTACACAACCCAAGAAAGTGTACCCCCTTCTCTGCACAATAGTCCCTCAAGTTCTCCCACTTCCCTTCCAGGGCTCCAACACAGGTCATATAGGAAGTATAATGGTTGTGGCTCCACAAAAAATGACTTCGAAAATGGAGTCTTTGTACATTTATATACAGATGTACATTCAATTTTCTTCAAAATTTTCAAAAGGTTGTGGGTACTCCTCATGCTCCCATGTGGGATCTTAAGGGCTGTAGCGGGTCCACTGCACATACATTCTTATCATATCTTCAATTATTTGGTTGATCATCTTTATATGCCCATCCGACTTTGGATGATATGTTGTGCTAAAATTTTGATTTGTCCCAAATCCTTTAAACAACCCTTTTCAAAAATTGGAAGTGAACTTGGGATCTTTGTCTAACATTATTGCCTTAGGCACACCATATAGCTAGGAAATTATTTCATATAAATCTTTGTAATGTTGGCTTCCTTATGAGTCATCTTGAATGGAAACAAATGTGCAACCTTTGTAAGCTTGTCCACCACTACCATGATGGAATCATGCTTGTTCGTTGTTCTGGGCAATTTGGTGATGAAATCTATAATAACTATTTCCCATTTCCATTCAAGATTGGGAAATGGATGTAGTAATCTTGTCAAATGTCTATGTTCAACCTTTACCTTTTGACATTCTATAGATCTAGCAATGTAATTAACCATGTCTCTCTTCATACATGGTCAAAAGTATTGGCCTCTTACAACATAAATTATCTTCTAGTACCCTGGATTTATGGTGTATGGCACATTGTGCATCTCCTTTAGAACTAAATTCCTCAATTATTGAGAATTTGGAACATAAAATTTGTCTCTGAACAAGAGGATTCCATCCTCTTCTAGCCTATTTCTTTAAATTTCAATTGTACATTACCCTATTGTAATCCTTCTTTAACTTGTACATAATGTTGATCTAATGCTACGGCTTCCAAAATTCTGCTATTTAAGTCTAAACTATATATACTAATGGATGTAGCATGTATTTCATGCACCCTCCTACTGAGTGCATCAACCACTTTGTTCTCTTTTCCCTTGATGTGCTCGATTGCAAAGTCATATTCGCTAAGAAATTTCAGCCATTGAGTTTGTCTAGCAGTTAGTGTTGGTTGTTCAAACAAGTATTTTAGACCACTATGGTCTATCCTCAGCTTGAATTTTTTTCCCATGAGATAATGTCTCCACATTCTCAGTGCATGAACAATAGCTACAAGCTCCAAGTCATAGGTAGCATAATTTCTTTCATGTTTTTTAAGTTTCCTTGACTTATAGCATATGGCATGCCCATTCTGAGTAAGGAATCCACCCATCCCTTCATTGCATGCATCTATGCACACCACAAAGTCCTCATTTGGATCAACAATTTTTAAAACAGGTGCACTGGTTGACAATTCCTTCAACTAATGAAAATTCTCTTCACACTTTTTAGTCCATTCAAATTTTACTCCTTTCTTTCGTAATGAAGTAATTGGATGTGAAATCTTGGATAAACCTTCAATGAATCTCCTATAGTAACCAACCGACCCCGTAAAAGATCTAACCTCTAAAATTTTCTTTGGTGTTGGTCATTTTCTAATTGCCTTAATATTTTTTGGGTCCACTGTTATGCCCTCTTCTGATATAATGTGGCCCAAGTAGTGGATTTGTCTATGATAGAATGTGCACTTGATCAACTTGGCATACAACTAGTGCTCTCTCAACACTTGTAGTTGTTGATGTGCAGCATCAGACAGGTACTTCCACATCGGTTTCATGTCTAACATGTGGAAGTCGTCCTTAATACTTCTCAGGACTTAGGAGATTCACTTTAATAAAGTGATTATTAAAGTGAATGTACTTTTGTAATTAAAGTGAGTTTAATTTAATTAAATGATTAAGTATTTGGCCTTAGTGAGTTAAATTAAATCATAACCATTATATCATAAAGTGAAGGTGAGATATAATCTCAGCCTTTGATCGCTTTGGATATCTAGGGTTTTGGATTTAGGGTAACCTCAATATTATCAAAGGCAACC
The DNA here is from genome assembly GCA_009831015.1 of Picea engelmannii. NCBI lineage: Eukaryota > Viridiplantae > Streptophyta > Pinopsida > Pinales > Pinaceae > Picea > Picea engelmannii. The sequence continues at coordinate 79,808 of ML823983.1, forward strand.
TATGTACGAGGAGCACACACACACACAGAGTGAGATAGTCAGATCTTATCGAATTGGTTGGAGGACTGTTATCCAAGTGTGCAGGGACAGGGTCCGAGGAAAGGAGCAAAGGGGTAGCAAAGGTATATCAACCAATTTTTTTAGCATAGGCTATTTTCTTATTTGTATTTTCCTCAAGTGGGCCATTATCTCAAGATGAGAGCCCATATTTTATCCTAATAAAATCAACAAGGTACTGGTTTTTCTTTAGGGGTTTTTCTAGGGGTTTTTACCCAAAAAAGTATGTGTGCAATGTGTATGGTTTCCTTATTATGCTTCTAATGTAATGTTTCTTTCAAAACTTAGTTGTGCTTTTATTCAATAAATTAATTTATTTGGAATTAATTGTCAGGTGTTGCATTAAGAAAAAATTAACATGGTATCACAGCGTGATCTCTGAATAGAGGAACCAAGTGCACATAAAACATAATATTTTGCAACACACAAAGGTTTTATCTCCGCAGGTACGTAGGTAAAGGTTAAATAAATAAAATAAAATAAAAAGTACATCCATACAACATACGACCGCACAAGTCGGATGTTGCGGAGAGTAGCAAGGATAGCCATGGGCATTGGGAGTTGGGCGGATAGGTGAGGGTGTAGGGTGTTGGGTGGATAGGTGAGCGTGTAAGGTGTTGGAACATATTTATGGTTATAGAGGCTGAGGAGTAGTCGATAGAGTGTTTCATGGAGCGGCCACAAGGAGATGGGAGGAGGCAGAGTCATCTAGGAAAAGGCGTGAGCAAGGAGGCAAGGGGTTGCAATAGAGGTGGAGGCTGGTTGCGGGCCAGTAGAGGAGGTGTAGGAGTCAGAAAAAGGTGTGGGAGTAGGGTCAAGGAGCTGAAGTAGGCAGGTTGCCACAAGGTTACCTGTTGTTCGAGCAACCATCAGGGAAGAGGCAGAGGACACAAGCGCAAAAATGGCTAGCAAGGCCAATAGGGCCACCGACCAGTTAGCACAACCTATAGAGTTGCTAGCTAGGCCAGCCAAGGACCCAAGACCATTGGCAAACAGGTCACTGGGATACCATGCAGGGCAACAATAGACACAGAAAGTCATCAGGCATCCCAGAAGGGCTCAAGTATCCTCAAAAAATAGCTAGGCAATGAGCAGAAAACTCGGGTAGACCCAAATAGACCTCAGGCAACAACAAGAGGTTGTGGGTAGGTTTGGGAAACGGGCAGCAGAGTTGGAGCAATGAGTAGCGGGTCTCGGAAAGGGATCCGGGCAGCCAAAGATCAAGTTTTGTGCTTGAGAGAATAAGCACAAAATTCTTCAGTTTTCGTGCCTAAAGGACTAGGCACATTTTTAGTAGTTTGTATTCCTAGTAAACAAATTCTAATTTGGAGATGATCATTGTAGGTTTTAGGTTTGAGGACAGGCTAGATGGTGCATTGAAATTCATGCCTTGGAAGGTGAGGGTCTCATTGGTTCTCATGGAGAATAGTTTGTGGGAGCTTGTTAATACAAAGGTGACCCCAATAACAGATCCATAGGACCTCGTCGCCCATGAGTTGAAGGACATGAAATATAGGAGGATCATCTTAGATGTTATGAAGGATCATTTTCTCCCTCACACATATGAGAAGAAGTCATCTAGGGAGATGTTTGTCACTTCGGCGAACCTTTTTCAGAACAATAATACAAACATGAAGATGGTGTTGAGGGAGAAGGTCAAAGACACCAAGATGACCAAATTAGATATAGTGACTAGTTATCTCACCAATATCTCTCGAGCATGTGATTATTTGCAACTGTTGGGGAAGTCATGTCAGATAAGGAGTTGGTGAGGATGACCCTGTGTAAGACACCCGACCCCCTAAACCTTACTTAGGTTGATGGGGTATTAAAATTTCCTCTTTTCCTATTCAATTTGTTTCTCTAAGTAAGCCTCATAGATGGAATTTGTTCATCGAGATATTTCCAATGGTTGTAAGCATGCCCACTTTTGATCTCGGAAGCAAACGTTACAGTCTCTCAAATTTTATAGACCTTCATTGGCCAACAACCACCTCCTTGCCACGTGGCATCCATGAGGCTCCTTTTCATTCATGTCATCAGATCTGGCATAGACATGGCGCTAATGTGGCATCTTCCACCTTGATGATCGGGCCGTCCCGATCAATGACCCTGATCACTTGGGGCATCCTTTGTCATTGTCAAGATTCTTCCCTCAAGGATTCATGCACCACCCCCGACTGACCTGCTCAGACGAAAATTACTTTGATGGGTTCACCCTCCAGATACGACGACTCTCAGGATTTGTCAATTAACGATCTTCATCTCATCGACCCATGATCTTGCTTGGCAGTTATTGTCTGCCTCCTCGATCACATGTTAAGTGCACAGGTGGGACCCACTTTGGATCGATGGTTGAAACTTCATCTCACCCATCTAATGATCAATAACTGTCGTTTAACCCCAAAACCTCATCATTGTCGGCACTCGTCCCTATCCATGCTAAGGGACCATGCCTGACATCCTCTGATGAACGATGGAGATCTGTCATCCTCTAGATCTGACAGTCGAGGTCACATTCAATGCCATAAGGATTTCTAGGCCTCCCAGGACCGCTCTCGTCTCATCAACCATTCCCCTTGTGACAGGTGACACCCCAACGGTTATTCCTGGCTCTCCACATCATTATGACATCATCACCACCTTTCCATACTTAAATGGAACCTAAGATAATATACAATGGAAATTAATTCCCCCCATAACCAATCAACAATTCTTGTTTTCTCTCATGGGTCTTTATCATAGTCAGCACTCTTGGCCAACACATGACCTTACCAACTTTCTAGGCTCTCACGATGACACATCTAGATCTGATGGTCCATATTTCATCGTCGTTACCTCTAGAAAAATCGTTGAGCCTCTTTCTTTCTCACAAACCCCTATCATCGTCAAAACTATGGGACATCACTCACTTTACCATTCATCTACTCCTGACGATGATATTTTCCCCATCGAAGGGTTGAGATCTCTCGACGTCTAGATTTGACAGTCAGGGTTTGAGGTGATGGCCCAAGGACCATTCTGCTCAATGGGGCCCACTCTCGTTCCATTGAGAAATCAATTGTTGCCATATATCATCTCAAGGGATGCGTCGACTACCACACTGGAAGTCCTCATCAGCATGATGTCACCTTCCCCATTCCTCACTTAAATGAAACCTAAGGCAATCTATGGCTGAGGTTAATCCTTGCCTTTGCACCAATCGACGGTTCTTGTTAATCCATGAACCCTTATCGTCGTTGACACTCTCTGGACAACACTCAACCTCACCAACCTCCCACTTCTGATGACGATGGCACTGGCATCAATGGTCCAGATGTCATCGAGGTCACGCCCAATGGATCATCGACGATTGTTGTTTAATCTCAAGATATTCTTTATCATCATTTTCAGAATTCACATGAATCCCAACACTTTCTCATTTCCAATGACAATACCTTTCCTGACAAAGTGCTAGGATCTACTTGCCATGTTGATCCAACGGTTGTAGATCCTCCCAAATCGAACACATAGTCTTTTACATGAAGTATGTCCGCTCTTGGACTTAACCAATCTGACATAAAATATTCTAAGTATTTTATAAGGCTAATTACCAGGCCTTTAGGGGCAATGTATTTCACTCTTAGACTGACCAAGGCATCCATACCTCAAATCCTAGGTAAGGATCTTACATCCTGCAAGCCTTCCATTTCAATGGATAAGGGAAAACATAGGGGTTTCAATGGTTAAGATTCATTCCTGGTCTTAGTAGTCCAATGACCTTTCACGGGTAACCCATTACAATAATCTACAACCAGAAACACAGGAACAATAAAACGCAACCATCCATTCTCGTTACAAATTCTTGTCCAATTATCATGAATCACATCCATAAACCAATATTGGGTATTTTATTCTCCATAACCAATCAAAGTGTTCATATGTTTAGATGTACCAAACTTGTACAATCTGCATAATTTCCAGATTCAATCAAGCACGAGGATTTGCGTATAAAACGAGCAATCAACCCAGAAGCAAGCATGCCAACTCAGGAATGCACTACAAGAATTCAGTCATTCACTCACATTCATTACATGAACAAATAACAAATTATCCTTACTTTTAATATGTAATGGACACAACCACAATAATACTTATATGTTCAGCGAAAATATTAACTGGCCAACTGATTGTGGTAAGGAATCTCTCTCAGGTTCTCAAGAAGATTGACATGTGAATATCACTCTCCTTCACACCACCACTGGTAATGAATTCCTCACCCCTCCTAGCTCAGGCCTCTTCGAGGTTTATCGGATGCCTTCCAACATAAAGCTCATAGCCTCTTAGCTCAAGTTGGGTTCTTGGACTCTCTGATAAGTCCTGCAACTAGATCCTTCCTCTGAGACTCGCATCTCATCGTGTTTGCACACAATCGTTCCTCTTCCTTTCCAACACAATTTTTTCTCTCTCGTCGGCATGGCCTTCTAGTCATGCCATCTTTATCGCTTTGCTCGATGTCTACCCAGCGTGCCTTCAAGATGTCTGTTGTTATTTCTCTTGCAATGATTCTCTTCTCTTCGAGTCTCTCTTTCTTTGTTTTTTGTGTGCTTCCTCTGAAGCCATAGCTCTACCAAGTCCTCTTGTCAACCAAAACTACCCTTCATGTTCTATATCCTTTTCTAACATGCACTTGTGCATCCCTTCTACCTCTTCGACCAACTTTATCTTGTCTCCCCTCATGCGTCTCTTGCACGTTATCACTTGGAAGGTTCTCAAATCATCCTCTCATTTTCTTTTGTAAGAAGGAAACTCGTGGGTCAATCATGAGGACTCGTGATGATCTTTCATGTTGTCCTCTAGATGACATATTTCATGTCACTTCGGTCAGCCCTCCATACTTCCATTCATTGAGGGTGGTTGGATGTTCAACCTCCAATCCCCCCTCATTAACTGATTTTCCTTGAAATTAGGGCTAAGGTAAATAATTTGAATATTTCAAGATAATACTTCATCAAGGTGGCTCAGGGTCTTTAGCTTAATAGACTCTCCTCTCATTCCTCTAGTGGTATCATGGCTAGTACTTTAAGGTTTCACCCCACGTTCCGTTGGTTGGAATTTTCAATCAACAATAATACAATTACATTGCTTATTTGTCATGGCATGGAAATCATTAGACGCGTTAATTACATATTAGGGAAAACATGGGTATTACAATCCCCTCCCCTTTAAAGGAACGCCATCCTCGTGTTCTTTACATCTTAGCAACACCTTCCATGCTTTCAACTTTCAACTACTTCAGCAATGGTTTCCTCTTCTTGGTCTGGTCTTTTCTAGACCCTTTGCATTTAGCACATGCCTATGTAGTTCATGGATCTGCATCCATATGGATGTCCCATTTACTTGGCTCATTGCTTTCCCTTGACATGCCCACTGTGCTCATGATCCCAATCAACAATTTAAAAGAGTTATCGAAGTCTCCTCTTCCTTGTTGTCACTCACCCTCCATGCTCAAGCTTCAACATTCCCTTCTCTTCTATATAGTCCCTCGAGTGATCCATCTTCCATGCCAAGGATTTCTCGCACAAGAAGCTTTTTCAAGACTTCACCAAGTCTTACAGCCAAGGCGTCCCTCTAACTTGCTTTGCCGAGACATCCCTCGAACTCGTGTTACCACAACACAACATTCTCTATGTTGATCATGGCATATCATAGGGTTCTCATGTCATAACAATATCCTTTTTCTATGCTTTCCAATCTTGACAACCATCATCTGTACGTCCAGTACAATCCTATTATCTCACTTGTATCACATGCATACAATAATCGTGAGATATTATCTTTAATGAAATTAAAATTCCATCAAATTTGTTACCTACAGATTTCCATTTTTCAGATATGTTCCATACATGAACCATATTCCATAAGCCCAAGACTTCCTCCTCGGGGAAGTTTGGCTCTTTCATAACCAACAGGTATTGGTCTTCCTTATGGACTTATAACACTACCATATCCAAGACCCTTCTTTATGCAATTCTTTCTTCACACAACCAAACAAGTTCTTAGTTTCTCATGAGCATCACATTTTCATTGCACATTTACAATGGTTCACAATCAATTCTTAAAATTGTGCCTTACTAACAATTAAATCACCTCAATAAATCTATTTATTGGTACAAGGTAAAAAGGGGTTGTCATTCCTTGCGCATGCATTATATTCAACATACCTAGATTTTCAAAATGCAATCAATTTTCATATACCATTAAACCAATGTGCCATTGTCCATGACCACATTTACACACAATGCACCCTTGCATTGTTTTAAGATTACCATATTCTATGTTAGACACTATTCGATGGTGTATTTGAACTCAGTCAACCTTTCACCACATGGCTCATTAACTCATATTCATTATTCAACAAGAATGTGTTTCCTGCTTTGAGCTAATCATGATATCAAATCAACATACATTATATGCAATTAAAACATCATATGAATGCATTCAGGAATTATTTCTTCACTAATAACCAGGGTACCAATACTCATGGCCACCCAATTCTCTCTTTACCATTCTTCCACTCTAGTAGAGTATTGGAAGATCCTTCTTCCATAATGGGCAGCCCTATATCGGACCACTCATACAAACATGCATTAACCAATGTGTTTTTTATGAGCACTTATGTTCATAACCATTCATGATTAATTAATACATTTACGACATATTTGTTCATGGATTTTCATGCAAGGATTTTAAACATCATTGATTGTCATTGACTGTCAGAGGTTCTACTCTTTATTATTCAAGTTCTCTACCTGAATCTTACCCTGCTTGGGTATTAATGGTATTCAACAACCCATCAAATCTCATGCATATCATCAAAACATAGATTATTTTACTTGTTAGTCCCTAAAGTGGCACTTGACTGGTAAAGGGCAAGCTAGGGCATCATCAAGTTATTGCAATGGTTTTATGGATAAATATTTGTATGGGTTTTTAGCTTGTTTGAAGGATGGGCTAAAAGTAATATAATGATATCCAGAAATGCAAGATCAAATTCCTATCTCGTTGACTTAGTAAATGGTAGTCACTCTGATGAATTAAAAGGCAAATTTGTAAGGCAAGAAACAAAAAATATGTAAGTTTTCAATTTGTCCACTCACATAAGAAATCTTTGATCTTAAATATCATTCAAGAAACAAAGACATGTACTTAAATACAGATCTAGTAATGGACAAGAAACAGTAAAATCTTCATTCAATTAGTTCATAAAAAAAACATATCAAATGCTTAGAAAAGATAATATGCATTCAAGTAAGAAAAGATTGGAAATAGAGACAAGAAAGAAGGTCTAACCATCAGATAGCCTTTTCCAATTAGTACCAAATGAAATAAGTCTTACTCTTACAATTTGAAACACAGTTTTCAAAATTCCACTGCTCTTAACCTAACTACCCCCGCCCCCTCCCCCCTTTTCTCTTTACAATTGATAAAATATATAGAAAGACCTTACCAAGCCTTGAGAGACTCAAGTTTTTCAAAAAGATAATACCATATTTAAACATATCCCTACTTTCTAGGGTTTTAGTTTGACTTGCTAATCTCGTGCAATTTGAAGGATTTCCTCCTTATTTTGATGACCAACGGGCTTATCATGATGATTGCAATAGATTTGATGAAGATAGAACCCAATCAGATCCCGACTTGATGGGATTTGGCAAAATTTGGTCAAATGAGAACCTTCAACTTCTCAATTTTGCTTGTTGGCTTCTAGGTTTTAGAGCGACGTCCTCTGCCTATAAATATGATTGTATTTGACTGACGATCCTTTGTTTTCCAGGTGCCCTTCCACCTTAGTAATTTGAGATTCTTGTACTCAAAATCTGGAACAAATATTCCACTGCTGCCACAAATTTGGAGGTGATTGTTGACTTGCAAAAGATGCTTAATTGTTGCTTGAACATATGGAAATGATCTTACCTTGTTTTGAAATACTCTTTTCTCCTGGAAGTGCTCATTAACCGTTCCTCTCAGGATTTGTAAAGATGAACTTAAAACTTGACAAAATAATAAATGGAACAGAAGAAACAATTGCTGCAAAATTATATAAGTTTTGGTTCTGTCGATGCTCCATTTATCAGGCTTTTATTTTGTGGTTTAATGACCTCTGTGCAATCTGCATGTCGATTATGGTTTTAAACAAAAAGTATGGAACAATACCACTTCCTCCAACTTTACCAGTAAGGCCAAAACGTTGTTAAGCATTCTTTCCGCTATCCAAAGATACTTGCGGATCCCTTGTAAAGAACAATTGTTGAGGCAACAATTTCCAAGAAAGAAATGGGAGCTATAAACCCATGAAAAATTTCCTTTCATAATGGATCAAGCCATGCTTGAGTCTATTTTCCTCCAGCACCAATGATCTTCTTCTCCACATAATCATTCTCGAATGCATCAACAGGAATCTCATATATTCTCACAAATGCATATTTTCCTTCATTCAATTTTGGACACAGACGGACAATCAATTTCACATTACTCCACATATTGGAAGAGTTCAAATTAATAAGAAGAGCTTGAGATGTCCATTTTGCAAGTTGTTGACATCTTTCATTTATGCACTTAGATCATTGACAGAAGTAGTTGAGAACATAGGAACAAGATTAGAACTATTGATGACAGAAGTAATGAAGGACTCGTCAGATTATGCCAAATCTCAAGCAACGAGCGCTCCCACTGATGTCTTACTTGAAAACAAGAAGAAAATAGGAAGACCTTGAACCTTAAGCATTTTCATCCAACGAACTTTTGTGTGGTCAACTGCGCAACTTCTTCCAACATTTGAAACCATATGCAGAGTGAATTTAACAACTGGGAGCTCCTCATAGTGTTCTCTGTTGAGTTTAGTAGTATATCAGTAATGCATAGATAAAACTTCTGACAAGTAACAAGATTTTACTCAAACATCCTAGACTCAGGCTCTTTGACAGTTGGGTATTGTAATCTCTCTGGCATCCAGATGCTTTGTTTATCGAGCCTTGATAACAAATGGGCTCCGAGCTCGAGAACTAAGTGATGATTATGGCGTTTAATAATGTCCCACTAGCATTTGATGTTTGTTCTCGATGTTTGGTAGAGCATGACTTGGACTTCAAACTCAGTGGCATGTTGTTTCAACTTAAATATTGGGCTCAAGCCTTGGAACTATAGTGATGCCTTGGAGATTGGGCCTCGGCCCAATATTTTTGATAAAAATATAAAGAGACCTGCATAACCTGAGATCCTTAACAACCACGTTAAACCTAAAACTAGTATTTTTTATATTTGCCAAATTTAAATTTTTGTTGAAGCTTAACATCCAATGTGTTGTGCATGAGCTTTGGCTCCTTCGTGGATTCTCTCCCATGGAATATAACACTTGGGCTCTTGATTTTGGGTGCTTGAACACGACCCTTAATGCCACTTGGATGTTAATGATTTTGCTACAAGAGTGCATGGATTCTGGTAGTGCCCCTGCTATTGGCCAAATGTCAAATTTTTAACACTACAAATTTGAGTTCTAACATTACCCATCAAATCTCATGCATATCATCAAAAGTTATATTATCATCAAAAAAACCTATCAAATCTTACCCTGTACTTATTATTACATCCTCCAATGGGATTTCCATGAGAAGTGGTTGGTACTTGTAAAAAAAATATTACTAGGAGAAGCTATATTAAAATAGGTAGAGAATATGGATTCAAAAGCAGAAATTGATGGTTTCAATGAAAATATGTCAATAAATAGGTCATTAAAAAAAAACGGCACTAAAACAAACTTTGGATGTGAAAGTTATGCCATTTTGGAAAAAGGCATAAATGGTAACCAAAGAGTCACGTTTCAAGTAAAGGTTGGTCCACATGGTGATGTTCATCCGTATCTAGTTTTGCTTATAAGCTCGTTTTTATAAATAAGTTACTTATGAAGTGACCCACTTTTATAGAATAAGTGGGAATCACTTTTACAATGAAGTTACTTTGTAAATTAAAGTTGCATGGAAAAAATAACTAAAAAAGAAAGGCTCTTTTATAGTGATTCACTTTTATAATTTAAGTGAAAAACACTTTACAAAGAATGCATGAACTTCTTCAAAAAGTAACAAAAAAATATTTAAACTCAAGACCTCTTACTAAATAAAGCAATTTCAACCAAGTGAGATAGTGCAAAACACATTATAATCTTAAGAAGGAGGATGGGGGGGGGGTGTTGTTGTTGTTGGAGCTCCGCATCAAAGTGTGTGCTTAAAAAAAAATTAATTTTATGTGTTCACACACATAAAAACAATTAACTTCTCGACAACAACTAGGGGTTAAATCTCAGTTAGCTTACTGGAGAAATACAATTATTCTCTATGTTTTTTATTTGTCGAGATCGCATAGAGCGCAAGACAAAGATAATACACAGACAAGAACACACTTTCCATTTTGCTTTTTATTTACCGAGATCGCACAAAGCACAAGGCAAAGAGAACATGCGGACCAAAAAAGAGTAGCAATTCATAAACAAAAAACTGAGATATTATATCTGTAAAAAAAATTAAAAATGGCATATTCAAGTTTTATACCTTCAGATCTTACTAAAATGGTTGTATCTTGGGAAAATGAAAACATTTTCGAGTGAAATGAAAAGATTTTTTAATTGAAATGAGTGCTTTGGACACAATTGAATAGTCCTCTCATCCCAAAAAAACATAGAAATGGAAGAAACTAGAGATGTGACAACATATCGAGATCATTAGATTACAAATGCATACTAATGCATACGAAAGAAACACACTTTAACCTAACGACACATTAAACCAAGTTGATCTTAACTAACTCCTAAGTGTCTAAATACCCTATTAGGTGTGCATAGTATCTCATTGGAAAGCTCTAACTAAGGACTACAATATTGCAACATGGCCCAGATGTGTCAAAGATAAACTCATGCCCTTGAGTTTCATAGAAAACATCATTTAGGGCCTCAAAACAACCCTAGAAGTTTAGGACCTAGAAAATCATAATAAAATTGCCAAGATGGAGAACTGTGTTGATTTAGTGGAAGAGGTGGGTGGCCAACAATATCCATCTATATCATTCATCTCCCCTTAGGAAGCAATGGTCCCCATTGCATCAAGTTCCCATAGTAGATGGGGAAACTTGTGTTGAATCTGAATCTCGGTGAGCCATTTTCTTTGCTAAAGAAGTTGTCATACTTTGACAACCTAATAGAGTTGTATGTTTTTCTAGTGGATGTCCTTCATCTTGGTCTCCATAAGCCAATCCACTGTATATTTCTCAAGGAAATTGGGATTGAATTCTATATGCCAATTGCTCAGCCACCTCTGAGGTGTCCAGTAGATGTGGGAAATATGGTTGAAGCAACTCCACATTAAATACTCGGTGCAAGCCAAGGAAAGGAGGAATACTCAATTCGAAAGCATTTTCACCCCCATACTTTGTGATGGTGTAAGGCCCATATCAAAGTGGTTTGAGATTCCTATGGGGGATCATTAGGCACACTTTCTACAAATGCAATCATACCTTGTCACCAACCTAAAACTTGTGGGAAACTCGATGTTGCTCAAGTTAGTGCTTGTACTTGGCAATAGGCTTCTCCAAGATATCATGGACATGTTGTTGGAGGTACTAGATATGTTCAACAATTTTGGATTTTTTGCTTGCCTAGGTCGGAGTGTGGGAGGACTCTGTTGATGAAGATGGAATGAGAAGAGCTACATCAATGGTGGCTAATGGATGGAACCCTAAGCACACCTAAAAATTGTTATGGCCAATAGAGTCGTGGAGGTCTCTGTTATAGTTGTATTAAACATATGGAAGTCTCCCATACCATGTACGTGGATGCTTGGAGTTTTACATGCATGGGATATGCACAATCATCATTTTGACCACTCAAGTTTTCCAATTTGTTTGGGGGTGAAAGGTAGTCGATTTGGTCAACTTGAAATAATGGTCCTTTGTAGCCCAAAATGAACCCAAACATGCTCAAAAATGATCTGAGCAGTGGCCTCGGCTGTGATACTCTTTTTACATTGTGTTAAAATGGCCATCTTAGAAAACCAATCGATGACCAAAAAGACATAATCATGACCATGTTTGGTGGAGGAAAAACTCAACATGTAATCCATGGAGACTTGCTCCCAGGATTTGTCTGAGGTAGGGAGAGGAGTGTACAACCCTTGCTTCTTGATGGATAGTTTAGCAATGGAACATGTAGTGCAAGACCTAATATATTGGATGACATCATGTCAAAGCTTTGGTCAGTAGAAATACTTTTTAGGTATTGCTATTGTCTTCTCCACACTTAAGTGCCCTGCCACCCGACTATAATATGCCTCCCAAATTATCTTTGCATGCTCGCTTGAAGGAACATAAATATGGCCTAGATAGCATAAGAGCACATCTTGAAGGTGGAAGTCCAAGAGTTGTTCTCCTACACTCAATTTTTAATAAGTAGCAGTGAAGTTCGAGTCACTTTTGTATAATTGTGGCCACCCAGAGGTCTCATTCCCACAAGAGTGAACTATGGTTAGCAACACGACTGAGAATTAGTTGACTAGGGCAATGTGCAACACAATTCACATTTCCCTTCTTGTACTTAATGTTCAAGTGGAATTGTTGCAGGTATGTGCACCACTTATGACGGTGTTCACTTATGATGGTGTTCATATTGTAACTTTCCTTGTGTCTACATGAATTGCAAAGGCTTGTGATCAATGTGGACGATTGTTTCCTTTCCCAAAATATAACTCTTTCATTGTCAACATGCTTGCATAATAGAGTACATCTCCTTGTCATAGGTGGGATATCTACAAACAACATCAGATAGTGTTTCACTATGACAAGCCACTAGATGTCCCTGGTGAGTGAGGACTACACTAAGAACATAGTTGGAGGCATTTGTCTCAATCTTAAATGGTTGTTGCAAGTCTGGCAACGTGAAGACTGGTGCAGAGAAAAGGTAACATTTCAAATCTTAGAAGGATTTCTAACGTGATTCAGACCAAGTAAACTTGGCTTTATCTCCACCCTTGGTCACTTGGCTTAAGGGTCAAGCAACATGAGAGAACCCCAACACAAACCTACGGTTGAAGTTGGTTAGGCCCAAGAAGTTGTGGAGCTTTCTCAAATTCATTGGGGTTGGCTAATCGTGAATGACTTGGATCTTGGCTAGGTCCAGATGCACTCTATGTTCATCCACAATGTATCCTAAGCATTGAATCCTTTGCATGCCAACTGAGAATTTCTCCAAATTGGGGTATAACTTGTGTTGCCACAAGGTGCTCAACACCTGTTGAATGTGTTGCAAATGTTCTGCAAAGGTTCAACTGAAGATGAAGATTTCATTCAAATATACAACCACAAAAGAGTTTATGAATGACCACAAGATATCATCCATCATCCTCACAACTATTGTTGGAGCATTAGTCAAGCCAAAAGGCATGACCAACCACTCAAAAAGGTTTTTTTTTTAAGGTTGTCTTCCATACATCAGTTTGTTCTATTGGAACCTAGTGGTATCCTGAATTTAGATCAATCTTACTCAAGAACTTGTAACCCTTAAGTTGATCAAGAAGATAGTCAATATGGGGGATCGGGTATCGGTTCTTGACAATAATTGTGTTCAAGGCTCTATATTATAGAGTCTCGATGTGTCATCTTTCTTATGTACCAAAACACATGGACTCCCACAAAGTGAGGAGATTAGTTGAATGTGGACCTTTTAGATGAGCTTATGAATTTGACACTTAATTTCTTCATTCTCTAGAAGGGAGCATCTGTAGATTGGACCATTGGGTAAGGGAGCACTAGGTATCAATTCAATGAGATCTTTGACCTGAAAGTACAGAGGCACCCCTATAGGTGAGGTGAATATGTCTCTATATTCCTTTACAACCTTGTCCACCTGCTTCTGCTATGTAGAGAGACCCTATGTTGAAGTTATGGTGGTCATCCTGACATTTCATTTACCTTCTAACTAGACCATGAAGAGGACAAAATTTGCAGTCTGAGAGATTACCTTTCAACATTGTTTTTCCAAGATCAATGAAATTGTAGTAGTCAGAACTACCTCTGGTACCCTATAGGGTAGACCTCCAAAGTAACAATGGAACTGCGAGGCTATGACTCATAAAAAGCATGAAGTTTCCACATATAAGGTTGTCCCAAAATAGCATCACAAAATTCGAGTGGAGAAAAATCACACATTGCCTAATCTTTGAAGGGCTTCATGTTGTAGGATAGGAGGCATTGTTGATTGACG
>ML823985.1:47547-111172 GCA_009831015.1 Picea engelmannii
TTATGTATATAAGCTTGAAACGTTTCTTGTTATTTTCTGATTTTTTCTAGATTATTATTTAATGTGTTGCTAATAACTTAACATGCATATATATGCAATATTTGATCAATCACACAGAATACACAGAGACACTTATTTTCATGAGGAAACCCATAAGGATGAAAACCTCTTCTTCTTAGGATGTCAATCAAGCTCCAACTTTCATGTACATCACAGTCTTTGAGCTTCAACTCAAATATGAGGCTACAACCTCTGATAGAAAGCTACAACTTGCAGAGAGCACCAACTCTCAGATTTCTCTAGCACCAACTAGATGGAAGCACCAACTCCCAGGTTTCTCTAGCACCCACTAGATGGAAGCACCAACTCCCAGAATGTCTTCTAGCACCAACAAGAATTTAGAGGACTGCAATCCTCCCTAACACCACCCTACCACCCTGGTTGAATCTTACACAACTTTACTTAATTTCTCTGTCTCTGATATGGTCTATTACAACTCCATGTCTCCTTTGCGTCCTCCAGCTTCTATTACTCTGTTCTGCTTCTATACTCTGCTCTTTCTCCTGCTGCGCAATCTGATTCCTTTGTTCAACTTCTCTTCTTCCTTTATTCTCTGTGCTATCTCTGCATGCTATACGATGCACCTCTGATCTCCAGTTCAGGTCTTGTACGTGGTCAAATTCTACCCACATGCATAACTATCGAAAACACACACTATCTTCTCTGTTCTGCATGTCTTTCTCACCTCGAGTCCTCTACTTGATCATCATTCAAACTCTTCGTCTTCTCTAGCGGTTATTCTGAATCTATTCATCATTAGTAGGCATTATCCTGAGATTCTCTGGCTTCTCTGGTAGTCGCAACTCTTCATCTTATATGGTAGTTACAATCAACTGTTTTTGGCTTCTTTGGCTTCTAAGATCCTTCCTTCACGTGACCACCAGTGGTGACCAAACGCCTATTCAAAAGGCGCTTCCCGATCTCGTTCTAGTGAGCGCTAGCTCCGTTTCTCGATATGACCTTAGGTGAAGATCTCATGTGACCACAAGATTGTGGGCACGTCCAAAGGTGGTTTGTATCAAACTATTTTTTTCCTTGCAATTTACCTCAAGCCTCCACGTGTCCTTTATCCAAAACCGTGGTTTCTATTGCGGCCCGCCTTCAGCTTTTTAAAGTTCATGCATCTTCAATCCCTGCAATGTGACAATACCATCGATCTCATGATCTTGACAATGCTCCTGAATGGATGGTTCATATTTGTTCTTTCATGATTTACAGATCATATCTAACCTTCCTAAATCAATGGCTATGATTTATTTCGTGATCCGAGCTTCAGGGTTTTTAAATCTCAACCATTTCTTTTTTCCGTACATCAATATTTCGGAGTTGACAATCCACTAACGCGTGTCCCTCTCAGATCAATGGTCGAGATATCCTTCGGGTCTCCGAACTTCGAATATTTTGAATCTCAACTTCTTGTTTCTTTTGACTGGATATCTTTCGAAATAGAATATTTGCTGACATTTGTCCTCCTTAATCCAATGACTATCCTCCGCTCTAAGACTTCGAACTTTTCGACTCTTCGGTGCTTCGCTTTTCCATGAATGCTTTCACCTGGAGTCAACGATCTATTTACATGTACCAGCCTGCATGATCAACAATCATGAGTGACTTCAACACTCCGGGCTTTGAGAGTTTCAACTCCTATGCACTCGTTTCTCCTGGTGTGCTTTCACCTGAATGCATAATCTTCTGACATGACCCCTTCTGGCAATCAATGACCAGGGTCTTCTTCGGGTATTCGGTGTTCAGGACTTCGATACTTTAGGCTAATCACTGCTTCATTCTCCTCCGGAGTGGTCACCTGCTGAATAAGTCATAGGCGGTGAAGACCGCTTGCTGTTGGTTAACACTTCCACTTACACTGTACTTCCATTGAACTAGATCAACGGTTGAGAATGCACTCGAAGTGATATTCAGATCGGATGGCTGAGAGAGACTTGAGACCTTCATCCTTCGGGAATTTGAGACTTTTGACATTTGTTGGTGATAAAAATCCCGAAGTAAATCTCCCAGAGTGACGTAGCTTGCTTACGTCACTTGTTGACATGGCACGAGCCAATTTCCTCTTGACACTTGTCATCATCTGATTATGCCATGTGTACTTGCTGACATGGTCTTCCACATGTCCTTGCTGACGTGGTCTGCCACATGTCCTTGCTGAGTTAGTCTACTGACGTGGGTGAGAAGTGTAAGCAGTGTATTGGAGTGTGGAGGCAGAGTGCGGTAGTGGAGTGTGACGTGTAGCGGGTAGTGGAGTGTGATGTCGGAGTGCAAAGGTGGTATGTATGAGTGGTTTGGTGGTTTACTCGGAGGGGGGGTTAGGCGGTAAGTGGTAATGAGTGAGGGGGGTCTGAGTTGACAAGAAGGTGACACATATGAGGGTCCCACATGGGAAATACCACCAACTTAGACCCCCCCCACGGTTAAAGGAAAAGAGGTCGGGGGGTTTGATATGCTCTGTCGACTGTAGATTTGAGTGCCCAATTATCGGCCACTGAGATTAGTGCACCCTTATTCTAAATTATCCTGTCCTTCCACTTTTTTCAATCTGACGATTGACGGAAATTTGTGTGATTGAGATCTCGGATCTCATCCCTTGCTTATCATTTCCTTCCACTTAAATCAATCCAACGATTGACGGAAATTCGGATGATCGAATTCTCAATCATTTTCCCCCACTTATCCTATCTTTCATTAATTCAATCCGACGGTTTTTGGTCCTCTGGATCCGTGATCCAACGACTACTGTCTCTCTTCCTCCCGAGATTCTAATCTCTCCGACTTAGAAGGATTTCTAAGTGTTCACAGGTCTTGACCTTTTCTCCTCATGCGAGTCTGTCTCTTGGACCTCATCTGCACTTTTGGAAACTGTTATCTCTTCTGAGCTTTCTTGTATTCTATGCTCTCGAGGTTTGGTTCGCTGTTGTTCTTTCCATCAATGACAAGCACATTCTTCCTATAAACATGCCAACAATATCCCCCTTTGGCATTGATGGCAACCCTAAAAGGCTGCACTATTCGTCTTAGACCTCCAACTATAGCATATAGACAACACCTTTTTCTCCCCCTTTGACATCAATGTCAAAGAAAACAGAGAGTGACTCTATGCTCCCCCTGATCAGATATACTAGGAGCACTCTCCCCCTGATCATATAGACTATTTTAACTTGATAATAGGCTCATGCCCAACTTCTGGCGTAGATACTCAAACTGAGCTTTTACAAGCGGTTTAGTGAAGATATTAACAATTTGATCTTTGGATGGAATATAATGCAAAGAAACAACAGTGTTGGTTACATGTTCCCTCAAGAAGTGATACTTGATGGGTATATGATTGGTCTTGGAGTGAAATACAAGATGCTTTGACACACTAATTGCATTAGTATTATCACAATGAATTGGGATCGGTGCATTATACTTTTCCTCTAAGTCTACAAGTGTCTGAATCATCCATAATACTTGGGTACAACAAGTGGCAGCTTCAAGGTATTCAACTTTTGTCGTTGATAAGGAAATGGAACCTTGCTTCTTGCTCAACCATGATACAAGAGAATCTCCTAAGAAGAATGCACCTCCACTCATGTTTTTCCTTTCATCGACACAGTTAGCCCAATCAACATATGAATAGACTGATAGTTGAAAATTATGATTCCTAGGATACCATAGGCCGTAGTTCATTGTTCCTTTCAAGCATCTGGATATTCTTTTGACAGCTAACAGATGACTCTGCTTAGGTGTAGCCTGATACCTTCCTACCATTCCAACAACATGCATTATGTCTGGACGAGATGCTTTGATGTACAATAGGTTGCCTATGATAGACCTATATGAACTCTGATCAACGTCAGGTGAGTCATCATCCTTGCTTAACTTGCATCCAGTGACCATAGGTGTGCTCATAGGTGTAGAATATTCCATTTGAAACCTTTTCAACATTTTTCTTAGATATTTCTCCTAAGAAAGAAATATTCCTTCAGACCTCTGAGTAATTTCAGACCAATAAAAAATGACAGTTCCCCTATCATAGACATTTCAAATTCAGATTGCATGGCAGAAGCAAACCATTGTACCAATGAAGCATTATTGCTTCCGAAGATGATGTCATCTACATAGACCAACACAATGAACAAATAATTACCCTTTGTTTTGATATATAGATTGTTGTCAACTGTTCCTCTCTTGAACCCTTTGTCTTGAAGATACTTATCTAGTTTGTAATACCAGGCACGAGGAGCTTGTTTCAACCCATAAAAGGCTTTCTTCAGCTTGTAGACAAAGTCAGGGTTATCTTACTGTTGGAAACCCTCTGGTTGTTCCATATAGACTTCTTCTTTTAGATTTCCATTTAGAAAATATGACTTGACATCCATTTGATAGACTTTAAACTATTTATGACATGCATACGCAAGAAAAATTCTTCTAATCTTGCTACGGGCGCAAATGTTTCATCAAAATCCAATCCTTCTATTTGAACATATCCTTTGCAGACCAATCTAGCCTTATTTCTTACAATATTTCCTTGCTCATTCATGTTGTTTTTGTAGACCCATTTGGATCCTATTACATTTTTATTTTTTGGCCTAGGAATGAGTTCCCTAGTGTCATTCTTTTCAATCTGGTACAGTTCCTCATTCATTGATTTTAACCAATTTACATCTTTACTGGCTTCATTAAAGTTCTTAGGTTCCACCATGGATATGAAGGCTATATGTGATTTCTCAGTGTGTTTGATTATCCTTCTCCTAGTTTGTACACCTTTGTCTTTCTCACCAATTATCTGACTTTCAGATGATTCTTTTGAGTAATTCTGGAGGAAGGATTTGA
Source organism: Picea engelmannii (assembly GCA_009831015.1). Classification (NCBI taxonomy): domain Eukaryota; kingdom Viridiplantae; phylum Streptophyta; class Pinopsida; order Pinales; family Pinaceae; genus Picea; species Picea engelmannii. The sequence goes on from ML823985.1 coordinate 52,435, forward strand.
TGCTGATTATTGTCCTGAATCTTCTTGTATGGATGTCTCTTCTCCACCTGATTCATAATCTTCTTGTGACTATGATATTTTTTGTTCTTTATATTCATTATTCTCATCATCTTTTTCATCTGGCTTAGTGCTTATTCTCTGTTGATCTTTTACAGGAGCTTCTTCATCAATTCGAACATCAATACAATCTACTAATTTATGCATTCTTTTGTTAAACCATCTGTATCCTTTACTTTTCTTTGCATATCCTAAGAAGATACCTTCATCAACTCTACTATCAAAATTTCCTAGATGATCATCATTATTCTTGATGTAGCATTTATTTCCAAATACTTTGAAGTGCTTCATTGATGCAGGTCGACCAAAACACAACTCATATGGAGTTTTATCATTGTTTGGCCTTAGATGCGCTTTGTTTAGAATATGAACAACCGTGTGAACAACCTCCACCCAGAAGGTTTGTGAGATTTCCCTTTCAATCATCATCCCTTGCCATATGCTGCACTGATCTATTTTGGCGTTCTACAACTCCATGTTGTTGAGGAGTACCTAGAATAGTATATTCTCTTTTAATTCCATGTCTGTCACAAATTTTTTTGAAATATCTTGATAGAAATTCTCCTCCCCTGTCTAAGCGAATTTCCTTTAACTTCCTTCCTTTCTGATTCTCAGCTAACACCTTAAACTTTTTGAACTTCTCAAACGCGTCGGATTTTTCTCTTAGAAAGGCAACCCACATAAGTCTGGAGAAGTCATCAATGACTAGCATAGAGTAACGTTCTCCTCCAGTTCCTTCCTTTCGTGATGGTCCACACAAATCCATATGAACAATTTGAAGTGGTTTCTTTGAAGATGTGAAACTCTTTGATTTTAATTGAGCATGAGTCAGCTTCCCCATTTGACAGGATTCACATACAAAGTTATTAGGCATAGATGTTCTTGGAAGGTCTATCACAGTGCCTTCTTTATTCATTTTGACAATATGATCAAAATTCAGGTGTCCAAGCCTTCTGTGCCATAACCAACTTTCATCAAGTTTGCTTAAATGACATTTCTCCTTATCTTTCTTCAGAACGTATACATTGTTTTCAGCTCTAACCCCTTTTGCAATCATCTCTCGTGTGTTTACTGTCTTTATTTTACAATTCTTGGCAGTGAAAGTGACTTCACATCCTTTGTCACATATCTGACTGACACTAAGAATATTATGCTTTAAACCATCAACAAATAATACATCTTGAGCTTTGCTTCTTCCATTACTTAAGCTTACTAGACCTTTACCTCTGATCTTTCTTGGAGCATCATTTCCAAAGGTCACACTCCTTGATTTATTTTCTTTGAGTAATAGGAACTTACTTTTGTCACATGTTATATGAATGGAGCATCCACTGTCAATATACAAGGTGTCTTTTTGTCTTTGAGATGGCAACACTAATCCACACTTGTTATCTTCATTCTTCTTCCAAACCTTGACGTTTTCAACTCTTTGATTTGAATCTGGCTTATAGTTTTTTAAGTGACAATCTACAACTTTATGTCCATAATTATGATAGATGTAACATTCTGGTTCATTGAATAAAGGATCATAACGATTGTTATGTGTAATCTGCGTCCTTTTCCTAGCCATCACATGATTTGCAGTCTGTGGTTGTTTGTTACTTGGCTGTCTCATTATTTGTTTTGGCAGATATTTATTCCTTGGCTATCTTGATTACTCATGTCTAAATCTTAAAGAACAATTTACATCTTTGTGGCCAAAGTTAGAGCAGTAAAAAAAATATCCATAGAAAAAATATTTGTACCTGGAAAATGCTTGTCTTCTTTGAGCAGGTCAATTTCTTCCATGCTGATGATTTCCTTGAGACGAGGGTGTATTATTTCTTTGTTCTACATATTTAGTTCTGGTAGATTTTCCTTCACTCCTCCTCGACGACTGATTCTCTTCCTTTGTTTCTATAGTTTTGTTGTTGTCAATGGTTGCAGATTTGACAAACTTGATGGATTCTTTGTTGCTTGGTTGACCACTACTTGATCCCTCTTCATAACCCAAACCAGTTTTCAACTTTGAATTCCTTTGTTGATTCAGAATGGAGGCTAATCCTTCCGAGGCTTTAATACTTGTCATATTCTAATGATATAAGGCCTGGAATTTCTCTAGATATTTTCTGACAGTCACTACTTCAGCTTCCAATTTTTCACCTTTTTTTTTCGTCTTCCTTCAATTGTTGTTTGAGGATGTCTTCAATATTCTTAGCTTCTTCTAACTTAACCTTCAATAGAGCAATTTCTTCAGATGGTTCATTACATGTTTTCTCATCCCTGAACAATATATATATATATATATATATATATATATTTTCTTTTCTTTTCTCTGAGTCTATCAATCTCTTCCATGGCATTGACAAGTTCTCCTTCAAGATCTACTACTGCTTCACAATCAATGAACTCACTAAACCATTAATATTCTTGGACTAAAAAATCAGGGATTTCATTCTTTGTTCTAGATATATAGACATTAATATGGATGCAGGTAATCAAGCTCACACATGAATTTCATAGAGTTATAGTCTTGGGGAGACAACACCAACTGCACAATAATATTTTGACAATGCATGGGATTGTCTCAATGAAAACACGACATTATCCATTGATAATTATGACCATACTGACCCTCTTTGACATTAATGCCAACACCATAACACCATAACACCATGTCCAACATTCTCCCCCTTTGGCATCGATGGAAACAAAGTAAAAAGTCCTTATTTCAATCTTAGTTGAGTTTTACTGTTTATTCCCCCCCTTTGAAAAAATAGCAGAAGGGACATTTTTGTTCTCCCCTTGAGGTTATGCTCCCCATTTCCATGTACTCCTTTTCTGATGAATCTTGTGCAATTCAATTAGATATGGACATTACCCTAAATCTTTGTTTAAGGTTTTCAAAAGTACTTCCGGGAAGAGGTTTTGTGAATATATATGCAATCTGTTCTTTTGAACTAAAATACTCCAATCTAACCTTTCTGTCACTAACTTGATCTCTCAAGAAATGATACTTGATGGGTATATGTTTGGTATTTACATGCATGACTAGATTCTTAGAGATGTTGATGACACTTGTATTGTCACTTTTAATATCCTCCAATGTTTGTATCATCCATAATATTTGAGTGCAACATTAAACAACTGGAATATATTTCAGCCTCCATTGTAGATAGTGAAATTGATGATTATTTTCTACTTGACCATGAGACTAGACATTCCTCTAAGAAAACTGCATTCCCACTAGTTCTCTTTTTTTCATCCACACTACCATCCCAATCAATATCTATGTAGGAAACTAGTTCAAATCATGTGTTCCTTCGATACCTTTAGCCAAAGTCTTATGGGCCGTTATGATATCTATATATTATCTTGACAACCATCACATGTGTTTCCTTGGGAGATGATTGAAATATTGCCACCATTCCTATTGCTTGCATGTTATCAGGTCTGGATGCAGTCAAATATAGTAGGCTGCCAACCATAAATATGTAGAGAGTTGAATATAAAGAAGGTGACTCATCTTCCTTGCTAAGTTTGCAACTGGTTGTCATTGAAGTGCTAATAGGTGTACTTTCATCCATTCCAAACATTTTAAGTATCACTTTCAGGTATTTGGACTGAGCAATAAACATTCCTTTCGGTGACTGAGTGTATGAAGTCAAAGGAAGAAATTTAGCTCTCCAATCATAGACATTTCAAACTCTTTTGACATTTCTTGAGCAAATTTATAACTTGATTCATCATTGTTGCAGCCAAATATGATGTCATCCACATAGACCACTGTGACTAAAAAATTGTATTTTTCAATTCTAAGATATATATTATTGTTACACATGCCTCTTTTGAATACTTGTTTCCTAAGGTACTTATCCAATCTTGCATACCATGTTTGGGTGATTTTTTAAGGCCATGGAGTGTCATCTTCAATCTATACATTTGTTCTTATTTTCCTTCTTGTTCAAATCCTTCTCGTTCCTCTGTGTAGACTTCTTATTTTAGGTATCCATTCATAAATACAGACTTTACATCCATCTAATAGACTTTAAAATTCTTAAAGAATGAGTATGTTAGAAATAATCTGATGGCTTCCATTCTTGCAAATGGAGTGAAGGTTTCTTCAAAGTCAATCCCTTCTACTTATGCATATCCTTTGCACACTGATATTTCTATATTCCTCATAACCTCACCATCTTCATTAAATTTATGTTTTAAAATCCACCTGGTCCCTACCAAATGTTTTTTCTTTGGTCTTGGGACAAGTTCCCAAGTCTGATTTTTCTTTATCTGATCAAGCTCTTCGTTCATGGATTTGATCTTGTCTTTATCTTTACTGGTATATGAAAATGTTTTGGGTTCTATTAGGGAGAGAAATGCTTGATTTGATTTATATGTTATTTTTCTTCTTGTTTCAATTCCAACACTTTTGTTACCAAGGATTTGACTTCCAGGATGGTTTCTTTGTATTCTCCTTGATGGTACTTTTGTATCTTGTCTTGGTGATTCTTCCTCTTCCTTTTCTTATTTATTTGGTTATTCATCCTCTTGTATTTCTTTAATTTCTTCATCAACATCATCTCTTATCCTTTCATCAAATTGTGGATTATCTTGAGATTTGATCCCTTTTGTTTTTAGATCATCCACTTTTACATTTGCACTTTCCACAATCTTGTGTAGCATTAGATTATAGAATATGTAGGCCCTTTTTTCGGTTGAGTAACCAAGAAATATTCCTTCATCTAATCTAGAATCAAATTTTCCTAGGATATCATCATCTCTCTTTATGTAGCATTTTGTCCCCCAAAAACTGAATTGTTTAACTAATGCTGGTTTACCAAACCACAACTCATATGGTGTTTTTTGTGGTTAACTCTAAGTTGTTCTCTGTTAAGTATGTACATTGTTGTATAGACTACTTCTCTCCAATATCTATTTGGGAGTTTGGATTCATTTAACATGGTTCTAGCTACTTCTTGAATAGTTATATTTTTCCTTTCAACAAATCCATTTTGTTGAGGAGTTCTTGGAGCTGAAAAGTGTCTTTTAATTCCATGTGTTTCACAAAATTCGTTGAACTCATTTGAGGTAAATTATCCTCCATTCTATGATCTTAGGCACTTGATTTTGAGATTAGTCTCATTTTCAACATGTACTTTGAAGATTTTAAATTTTTCGAATGCTTTTTATTTTTCTTTGAGAAAGGATACCCAAGTCGTTCTTGTATAGTCATCAATGAATACAATGAAGTAATGTTCACCTTGTATACTCTTAGTTATTTTTGTTCCACAGAGGTCAGTATGAACAAGTTCTAATGGTTTTGATGTAGAGTATTCCTTTGTCTTGGATCTTAATTTTGTATGCTTCCCATGTTGGTAGTTCGTACAAACATATTTTGAAGGTTTTATAATCTTTGGCATGTCTTTCACAACTTCCTTTATACTAACTTTTATCAAGTTATCAAAGCTTATGTGTCCCATTCTTCTATGCTATAGCCAAATTCCATCTATTTGGCCCATTCTTCAATGTTTAAGATACATACATCGCTTGATGTCCTTGGTGCAACAACCACTAATTTTCCCGAGTCTTCTTTTCTAATTTCACATTTTTTAGAGTCAAATATGAGAATGTGTCCTTTATCACATGTTTGGCTCACACTAAGGAGATTAGGCTTCAAATTTTCAACTAATAGCACATTGTTTGCTTTATCTTTGTTATTTCCCAGACTGACTATACCACTTCCAAGTATCTTGGTAGATACGTCATCTCCAAATATAACACTTCTTTTTTCTTTAGTTTTTAGATAGAGGAATTTGTTTTGATCTCTTATCATATGATTTGAACATCCACTGTCAACATACCATTGGATTCTCTTATTCTTGGCATATTGTTGGAGTTCACACACACCTAGGATTTATTTTTCCTAAGGTTTTTCCTGGTTTATTAGTTATAAATAGTCATTATCAAGTCTCCTATAATTTAGGGGAGAAGATTCCACCTGGAGAATATTCTCTTTCAATTGACACTTTAGTTTGACTAGTTGAGTTGAGTTTAGATGCTGCATTGGTTTTTTCACCATGCAACATTGGGATCATCGCCATGATAATTCAACCTTGACTTGGTATCATCACCAGAGTGGTGCATTAGCCTTAATTCCCTGAGTTAACTCCTCACTACTCTTTGTTCAATCAGTTAACTGAAGACTACTTGACTAGTTAACTCAACTAGGTGGCAGTTCACTCCCATATCTGCCTGAGAGACTGGACTAGGTGGAATTTCACTCTCGTAACTACTGGTGTGTGTCCATATCACTCTAGACCACCACTATGGTGCATTGGTGATCCTCCAGTCGAACGCATTGAGTTATACATAGTATATCATGTGTAAACTATTCATTATTCACAACGATTAATGCAAATTCTTTCATTCTTTCTCTCCTTCTTCTTCTTTCTCCAATTTTCTCTGCAAATGTGTGTATTATTTTTTATTTATATCTATTATGTGCAGGTTCAAAACATTTACATGGTATCAGATCCAAAGGAATTCTAAGCAAAAGCTACACCAATTTTTTTTGTAGGTACAAAAGATTGAAGACAACAGAAAGATGGAATTCCAAAAAGAATTCATTCTTACACCTTACAACTATTTTTCATGGAAGGAGAAAATAGCCATACATATCCGATATAGAGGGTTGTATAGGTTAACCATGAATACATATACAGAGCCGACATCAGCCATATAAAAATCCAAGTACTTAAATTGCATGGATGAGGTACTCAGAACAATTTGTATTCTTATTTCTCCCAATCTCCTTTTTCACATATCTTCCTGTAAGACTCCCAATGAAGCCTGGAAAACCTTGGAAGGGATCTTTGGCAAACATGATGAGATGAGGGGACACATGCTGGAGGTGGAGCTTCTCACATTGAATCCAAAAAGCTTTGACAATATCCAATATTTCTTTACAAAATTCAAGGATTTACTGTCGCAACTCAAAGCTTGTCGGGTTGATAAATCGAAAGAGGAGAAACAAATGGTTCTCACCATTTTCTCCAAGATTGGTCCTGAATTCTCTATTTTTGTATCCACATTCCATACTGTCAGATTCTCCTCTGGAGCCACCTGGAAGATGCCTTCTCTTGAGGACTTTATCGAATTCCTTACATAAGAGAAAACCAAGCTCATCAACATGGGCACAATAAAAGGCCCATGGGAAAATGAATTCATTGTGCATGATGGCAGCCAAAAATATCATAAATCTAAAGATAAAGATAAGCGGAAATCTCATGCACATCCGAAGAAGGAAGGGTACACAAAACCCTTCACCGATGCCTCTGGATCCAAAGGGGAAAAGGGAAGAAAAGGGGAGAAATGCATGTACTGTCACAAAGGATTCCATTAGGAATCCACATGCATGCAAAAACAAATAGATATGATGTCTTAAATACTTCATAAAAACAACCTTGGAGATCGCATCCCCGAGGGTGCAAAGAAGAAGAATCGAGAAGACCCGAATTCCAAGAAAGACAATTCTAGCCATGCCTTGATTGCCATCAACTCCTCTCCCGATGATTGGATCATAGATTCAGGAGCATCACATCACATGGCTACCTCAGAAGCAGTATATTATTCATTGGATGCATTAAAAGGTCCTCCTATTCTGATGGGGGACAACTTTTCTGTCGAAGTCACCGACAAAGGAAGGATTGAACTCACCAATGGAAGCTTCGAGAATGTGCTGCATGTTCCCAATATTTCTATCAACCTCCTCTCTGTGTATAAGATGATGAATTCTGACACCATAAAGAAAATCATATTCACACCAAATTCCGTGGACATCTACGACATGAAAACCAACTCTAGGGTTTCTACTGGTGAGGTAAATCATCAGTCTAGATTGTATACTTTTTCTGAATTCATTGAACCCGATTCTTCTTTACTGCTTACTCATGCTGATGAAAGTAGTAGGATATGGCATGAAAGGTTTGGACATTTGAATTTCAGATACATGCAATAGCTTAGCAAGCACAAATTAGTTTATGGTCTACTAGACATCCATTTCTCCAAGGGAGTATGTGAGGGATGTGTTCTCGGAAAACACCCTCAAGAGAAATTCGACAAAGGAAAGTCTTAGCGAGCTTCCGCACCTTTAGATCTGATCCACAATGACCTTATGGGTCCTTTTCCACATCCATCCATCAAAAAAGAGAGGTTTGTTCTCATTTTTGTTGATGATTTCTCACGTTTTACTTGGATCTACTTTCTTAGGAAAAAATCCGAGGTCTTTCAACACCTCAAAGATTTCAAAGCCTTGGTTGAGACATAATCCGGAAATAAGATCAAATTCCTCCAAACTGATAACAGGGGAGAGTATATAAATCATGAGATCCATAATATTTTCCATGAGGCCAGGATCCAGTTGCAACACACAGTTCCCTATACTCCGCAACAAAACAGAGTTGTTGAGCAGAAAAATAGATCTCTAAAGGAGATGGCATCTTGAATGATTCATGCAAATTCATTACCAAAGAGACTATGGGCCGAAGCACTTAATTGTGAAACATACATCCAAAATAGATCTTCTCATAGATCTGTCAAGGATAATACCCCCTACGAGGCTTAGAGCAGCCTCAAATCAGAAGTGGTCCATTTTCGCATTTTTGGTTCACGTGCATGGCCTCAGATTCCCTCTGAAAAGAGGAAGGCACTTGATCCATAGAGCACTGAGTGAATTTTTGTTAGATACCTTGACGGTGTGAAGGGATATCGTCTTATTGATCTTTCCTTAGACCGGCTCATCATTGAGCGTAGTGTCCAATTCAAGGAAAGTGTCTCGCATGTACCTTAGCAGCCGCATGCATACACCTTCACTCTTCCACCTGTTCGAGATGATGAGCATGCACATTCTGAATCTTCTTTAGATGAGAGTTCTGATTCAGAGGAATCAGATGATTCAGATTCAAAGTCAGTACAATCAGATGTAGATTCAGAGAATCCATATGCATTTGTAGAGCTAGAGAAGAGGCCCAAGTGGGCACAAACTACTCTTCAGGATGTAGGGGATCTCGTTGGTGATCCAGCTGATACTAGGCGGAATCAATCTGATTTCAAGGAGCCTCCTGTTGCACTCACTGCCACTAAACCATTGCCCTCCAAGCATCTTTTCTTAGTTCAGTCTTCCAATCCACAGTCTTATGGTGAGGCTGCTGGAAATCCCTTTTGGAAATCTGCCATGCAGAAAGAGTACAACTCCCTCCTCAAGAACTAGACTTGGGATTTGGTTCCCCTTCCTTCTGGGAGAAAACTTGTCAGATGTGGATGGGTCTACAAAACCAAGAGTGCAGTGGATGGACAGATTAGCAGATACAAATCCAGGCTTGTTGCCAAAGGATTTCAGTAGGTTCATGGTATTGACTATGATGAGACCTTCGCTCTAGTAGCTAAGATGGATTCCATTCGATTGGCCCTTGCCATTGTGGCAACCAAGGGATGGGAAGTCCATCAGATGGACGTGAAGAATGCATTTCTTCATGGTGATCTCTCTGAGGAGTTCTACATGGAGTAGCCCCAATGATTTATGCAGGACTCATCTTTGGTCTGTCGACTGAAGAAGTCACTTTATGGCCTCAAGCAGGCTTCGAGGGCATGGTATGCGAAGATGGACTCCTACCTGTTGTCACGGAACTTTGTACATTGTAAATCAGACCCAAATGTCTACATGCTTAGGAAGGCTGATTCAATTCTACTTTTAGTTTTGTATGTCGATGATTTACTGATCACCAGGTGCTCGACTTCATCGATTGCTGCAGTCAAGAGGATTCTACATGATAGGTTTTTGATGACGGACATGGGTCCGCTACACTTCTTCCTTGGACTCGAGATCAGTCAGGATGCATCAGGCATCAAACTGTCTCAGCCAAGTATGCATGAGATCTCCTTGAGAGATTTCACATGATAGACTGCAAGTTTCCTTTGACTCCTTTCCTATCAGGATTTAAACTTGAGGATGGTGGGGAGACTCCACTGGTTGAAAGCACACTATATAGACAACTAGTGGGGAGCTTGTTGTATCTCACACACTCCAGACTAGACCTCTCCTATGCAGTTGGCGCAGTTTCCAGGTTCATGAAGGAGCCGCATGAGATACATTGGAAAGATGAAAATCGTATCCTTCGATACGTACAGGGTAACATCACCTTTGGGATTCATTATGCAATAGACTCTACATTAGATCTCATTGGGTTTACTGATTTCGACTAAGCTGGCAATAGCATTGATCGCAAGTCCACATCTGGTTACTCACTCAGTCTTGGTTCCAGGCCTATCTGTTGGTCGAGCAAGAAGCAAGTTGCCATTGCTCTATCTTCAGTCGAGGCTTAGTACATGAGGGGATCATCGACTTACAATTCTATCCTTCAGCAGAACAAACAATATACATCTTCACCAAGACCTTCACTAAGCATAAATTCCATTCTATGCAAAGTCGTCTTGGAGTGAAGGACACAATTGCCTAGCAACTGTAGTTCTTATTTTTACATACATTTTACCTTGAGGGGGGGGGGGTTCCCATGAGATTTTCCCTCTTTCCTCACTTTATTTTCAATGTATCTTTTGTACATGGGTACCTAACATGGCCTCGTTGCTGGGACCCAATCTTTATTTTCACCATAGTGATGTTCAGGGGGGGGTGTTGGAGTTACTTCACACACACCTAGGATTTATTTTTCCTAAGGTTTTTCCTTGTTTATTAGTTATAATTAGTCATTATCTAGTCTCCTATAATTTAGGGGAGAATATTCCACCTGGAGAATATTCGCTTTTAGTTGACACTTCAGTTTGACTAGTTGAGTTGAGTTTAGATGCTGCATTGGTTTTGTCACCCTGCAACATTGGGATCATCACCATGTTAATTCGACCTTTCCTTGGTATCATCACCAGAGTGGCGCATTTGTCTTCATTCCCTTATTTAACTCCTCACTACTCTTTGTTCAGTCAGTTAACTGAAGACTAGTTGACTAGTTAACTCAACTAGGTGGCAGTTCACTCCTGTAACTGCATGAGAGACTAGACTAGGTGGCAGTTCACTGCCATAAATACTGGTGTGTGTACAAATCACTCTATACCACCACTATGGTGCATTGGTTATCCTCTAGTCGAACTCATTGAGTTATACAAAGTATATCATGTGTAAATTATTCATTATTCACAACGGTTAATGAGAATTATTTCATTCTTTCTCTCCTTCTTCTTCTTTCTCCAATTTTCTCTGCAAATGTGTGTATTATTGTTTAGCTAGATCTATTCTGTGCATGTTCAACACATTTACACATATAAGGCTACTATACATTATGTTTCCTTTTCTTCTATTTGTTTTTATTTCCATATCTTCTTATATTTTTATTCTTGACTGTTGGAAATACTTGTCTTAATGGAATCTTTTGATTTTCTACAATTACGAGCTTTATGACCATAATTGTTGCCTTTGTAGCATTCAATATTGCAATCTTGAAATGGAGAAAATGAATTATGGTTTCTACTCCTTTGATTACTACTAGAAGTTTTGTTCTTATGGCCATATCCTTGAACAATTTTATGGTAGTTCTTTCTATAAGATTTAGAGTCTAATGCTTTATGCCCAAAATTATGACAAGAAAAATAGTAGCCAAGAAAGAGTTGTTGATACCTTTTTGGGGGAGTTATTCTTGGAGTAGTATTTCTTCTATACTCATTTCTTTTTGGAGGGAGTGCAAAACGTTTTTTATTAGAGTTAGTCTTTATCTGGCTCTCTTCTCTTTTGAAGGAGCTATGAAGGGAAGTTGCATAAGTCCTTGGATTTTTATCACTTTTATGTATTCCAGATTTTGAGACTTTATTAGTTTCCTTGTGATCATAACCTAGTCCATCCTGATTACTTGATGGTATTTGACTATTAAGGATGTCATTCAATATGTTTGAACGACTTTCAAGATTTGAAAGGCTAGTGCCTTTTTCAAGTTTCATTCTTAGAAGAACTATTTCAGCCTCTATTTTTTCTCAGTTTTTCTCCTTGTCATTAAGTTGTTTACTTAAGACTTCTTCAATTCTTTTAGCTTCTTGTAGTTGAGTTTTCAAATCAACAATGATTCTTTATGTTTTCTTGATGCTTTTTGAAACTTCTTCTTCTCTTGATTTTTGTTCTTCATTATAATCTAACAATTGTTCTTTTAATGATTTGTTCTTCCTTTATATTTTCTCAATTCTTCAAGAGCACTAAAAAGTTCTTCTTCAAGGTCTACTTCTCCTTCAGATTCATAGTTTCCTTCATCTACATTATTATCTTCAGTAGTATCAGTTTGATTTTCTATTCTCATAAATAGAAGTTATGTCTTGTCATCTTCACTCATGTTAGATGAACTAATGTCTTCTTTGGAGTATTTTTTTTTTCTTTTTGTAGAATTTCTTCTTGTTTCCAGTTTTGTCCTTTTTATGTTCTTTATGGTTATAAGTTTCTTCATCATCATTATCCTTATTCTTTGAGTAGGGACATTTGGAGGCAAAATGCCCAAATTTTCCACAGTTTAAACATTTGAGAGGTAACTTCCCTTTGTATTTCCCAGGCCCTTTCTTGAGTTTCCTTATAAAGTTAACCTCTTCCTCATCGGATATGCCCGAGTGAATTTCATTTGACACGTGCTCATGGTTCTTTGTTTCTTTTGAATCTTTGAAATATGCTTCCCTTTTTAATGACCTTTCTTTCTTTGTTCTCATTTCATATGCTATAAGAATCCCATGAAGTGCATCCATTGTAAGTTTGTCAAGGTTTTCTTGATCTTCCAAGGTATATACCTTGGCATCATACCTCATTGGTAATTATCTCAACATATTTTGGACAATAATTTTGTCATCTAAATCTTCTCCCAGTGGTTTGATTGAATTGACAATTTCATCTACTCTTAGAAGATACTCTACAATGTTTTCTTCTTCTTTCATCTTCAAGTTTTCAATATGTCCTCTATATGTTTGAAGCTTTGCTTGCTTGAATTTGGCATCTCCTTCATAGATGATTTGTGTTTGCATAGGCCAATTTGGGTAAAATTGTGGTAATTAATGAAGGCAGTTAGGAAATGGACCAGAAAAGGAGTGTGCACCGAAAAATAGGGAAACAACAGCCCTAGGATACCAGGAAAGTCAAAGGAAGGATGAAAGAGGTGGATAAACAAGGAAAAACATTGGATTTTGGACAAGTTGATCTCAAGAAGTTAAGATGTGGACAAACCTAATCCACTTAGGGTTAGTGGGTTAGGGTTTTGGTCATTATTGTAATGGGTAATTAACCCATTTTTTAAATATAAATATATTGTGTGGGATAGTGGAAGAAGCGATTGAATATTTTGTTGGTTGTGGAGCCTAATTATCTTCCTGATTCAGAGGTCTTTGTTTTCATCCGTGTTTATACCCCATGAAGAATTTACACCCTAGAACAATGTACACTCATCCACGCGGGGGAGTGCAGAGGGGGTTACCCCCCTGCAGGGTCCGGGGGCAAGTGGGCCCCCAGAGGAAAAATTGCCTTGTAAATGTATATTGTAATTTCTTTGTAAATCTGGAGCATTCATTATAAGGTCGTATATCTAATAGTATAAGTTATGTTAGGGTTTTTTTCCCTAGAAGGAAACCCTCTTTTATGAGGGAAATGTATTGTGGCTAGGTAATATAGTGAATATTGTATTTTGAGAGAGGATATCGTGAGAGAAAGAAGAGGAAGTTACAACGGGTTTGTTGTAGGTTGTATCCCTTCATTTGTTGGATAATAATAAACAAAGGAACTGGTAATTTCTATGGTGGATGTAGCCCACACTGGGTGAAACATGTATATCTTTGTCTCTATTGTATTGTGTATCTTCTGTGTTTTATTTCCACATTTGTTTTATTTTATCTCTTTGTGATCCTATTTTTCTAACATATTTTGCATAGAGAGAAAGTAATACTAAAATAGGAGATATAGATATGGGAAGAGAGACAGAGATATGCAGTGTAATTGAGGGTAAGGTCACAAGTTGTGGAGCTTAGTGCAATCTTGTCAGCCTCAAATGTAATGCGCACAATGCTAGAAACTTGATGAAGAATAATAAAAGAGTGAAGACAACTGGATCTTTGTGGATGTAGCCTAGAGGGGTGAACTGTGGTAGTTTTGTGTCTCTGTGTGGAATGTTTTTTTGATTTCTTTCAATTACTTAATCATGATGAATGGATTGATCTATTAGAAGTAAAATACAATGCACAACAAAGTAAATCAGATAATTACTATGTAATGAACTTTAATGAATGTAACTGATTATAGAATGGTAGATATGGATAAAATGTTGTATTAGGATAATAGATACAATGTATGTTGAGGTAGAAAGAATGTCCCTCATCCCCAAAGTAGCCTCCCTTTCATGATTGCAGACATATGGGTCCTGCATTCACCCATAATCCATCTCAGGTGAGACTGCATTGTGCACTCTGTGTGTAGTGTTTCCTTCTGGTATCCAGAAGGGCCAATGGTTTGCAGGGTTTTGTTGGAAACCTAAAATAGAACCCGGGTCAGCCCATAACGTCCAATAAATGGTTCCATTTCCAACTGGAACACAAAAGAATAGATTGGAAGTGACTTGCTGAGAAGGACAATGAAGAGAATACAGTATTAGAAGGTGATGTTCATACCATGGAACCCCACTAAGAAGGATATTTAATGATGGATGAGAACAAAAGATCTTGAGTTTGCACAGAAAGACAATAGAAATACTAAGTATACACCATTCCAATACTTGGAAAGGTATGTATTTACTGATCTTCATGAAGCATTTTTCTGTGAATTTCCATAGTTGTTGCAGGAGTGGATATTGAGATTAAAAGACAATAACCCAAATAACTGGATATGACTAGTAGAATGGACTATTGAGAATATTGCGCAACTACAAAAAGTTAATAATAAATTAATTCATGCAGTTGACTTCTTACTAGATAACATCATTGTGACATTCATTGCCAAGTTTGCAATCGATACTGCAAAATCATACACTGCTATAGAGAATGATTTTTTGAAGGGTCCAAGAGGAAGGTATATTAGACTACTCTATACATCAATTAAGATTTTCCTACATGATAAAGGTGTGATGAAAATGGAGTTTGACAAATAAATAAATCTGTGCTGATGGGGATATTGGGGGGAAAACTAAGGATGATCTAAGACATGGAGAAGCATCTGGATAGAGGTAAGCAAACAGAAGCAATGGACCCCATTATGATGGATGAAGAACAGATCAAGGAAATAATGGACAAAGCGGGAATGACACACAATGAAATAGCCTACCAAATAATGATTAATAGGAAAAAGAGGGTAGTAGCCAAGAGGGAAGGCTTGGAAAGTGATGAAGAATAGGTAGAGGATATCCATGCTACAGAGCATATTGAGAAAATCCTACGTGCCACGTATGAGAGAAAAACCAAAGGTCAAGGGTCTGGTGCAAAAGAAGTATCTTCATTCCAGATCAAAATTAGTGTGGAACCCACAACCCCATGTGCGACTAATACATAAAAAAGGAAAGATTATTTTAGACAACCAACAACTAGTAGAAGAAGGATTCCAGTAGGACAAGGGACTAGTGGAAATTAAAGTGGAATTACGAGTTCATCTAGCAGTAGTTAGTTATCTACACTGCACGAAGCTAGTAATACAAAATTTACAATAGCAGGAGCAGATCCAACTATTTGATTACCACAATTTCATGGAGAAGGGTTGAAAGACCCAAAGAAACAACTATTTATTTTTGAAAAAAAATGGGCATCTAAACAAATCATGGATGAAGACACAAAAGTGGCTCAACTTGCAATTACATTTAGAAATCGTGCACTGGACTGGTTTATGAGCTAGTAGTAAAAATTCCACAAGGAGCACCTACAACTGTCACAGATGTAAATAAGGAACTAATCAATGAGTTCCAATAGCCAAGCCCAGAAGATCAATATATGAATGAGATGATAGAAATCAAACAGAATCTACGAGAGTCGGTTTGGGAAATCGACCAGAATTTCAAGTGATTGAAAGGTAAGTTGAAATATCCTATAACATATATGTAACATAGGAAACTATTCATTAATTCATTATTTCCACATTTTGAATATCCATTGAGGCAAGAAAAGTTCCATAAGCAGGCTAAGGATCCACAAGCAGCACTACAAATGGAAGAGAATCAATATAAACATACAAATCCAGCTATAGAAGAGTCGAGAGAGGATCTCAATAATTTGACATTTAAGTTGAATCAAAACAAAGGAAAGGAAAAGAGGGAAGATGTTTGGTGTACCTTATGAAGAACAAAAGGAAACCACAAACATGAGTGCGCAACATTTGCGCAGTACTTAGGAGCAAGTCTACCAAATCCCTTACCCACAGGAGGATTATGGTGTTAAATATTTAAAAAACATGGGCATGATCCCTATCATTGTAGCATGACGCAGAAGTACCAAACAATGCCTAAAAGTACATTTTACAATTTCTTCAAGTTTATAGGACATGAGGATAAGGAATGTCGAACCATGGAAATGATGAAGGAAAGGACCTCAGATGCTTATACGATTGAGGATGAACTAATGATAGGACAACCTGTGCAACAGTATAATAATGTGAAATAGTTTACAACACCACCACAATAAAATCAAGTACCACAATATAATACACTATGCGCTAAAAATCAAGGCAACAGAGGAGGATTCAGAGGAGGAGGACGTGGAAGAGGAGGATTTGGGAGAGGTAGAGGACCAGTAACCTACCACAATTTTCAACAACATGGAAATTATGCAAGGGATTTTCCACTTCCACCAACAACATGCTTGTACTTTCGCGCAGAAGATCATACTACAGAAGACTATCCTATACTTCTGAAAAAAATACAGGAAAAAAGGAATCAAAATACCCAAAATGTTTAATGGATTTCCACCAAAACTAGAGATGATGGGAAAAATATCAATATAATTACTCAATGGGGAACCAAAACATGAGCATATGGAACAAATCATAATCAAAACCAACACCAATGGGTCAGAAAGAATACAACACCACAACAACATTTTGATGCGCGCAAGGAAAATGAGACATTCAAGTATGCCAGATAAAAAATCTTGCAGAAGAATATTGCTTCTAATTCAAATACACAACCAGGATATGATGGACCAATATATGATATTCCTCATCCATTTGATCATACCAACAGAGATCAGTCTTTAGAAAAGGTAATTAATCTAAGAAATTTTCTGGTGTCTTTCTTGAAGATATTGAATGATCAAACTTCTCTACAAGTATTACAAATTTTGATAGAAAAATCCAGTCTCTAAGAAGAGATAAAACTAGAACAAAAGACAGTAAATCATGTCCATAGGAAGACAAGAAAAAACAAAGAGTTCAGAATAAATGCAAATATTGGAGAATTTAACATGGGTGACATCATATTATATTTGGGATCTCAGGTAAATGTTCTTCCTAAGAAAACATGGAAATGCATGGGGGAACCTACACTAGGTTATTCACCTATTCAACTGAAACTAGCAAGCCAACATAGAGTAATACCATTTGGTCGATTGAAGGGCATACTGATGAATTTAGATGGTGTGCGCACTATGGAATATTTTGAGGTAATTGATATAGTGGATAATACTACACCTTATCCAGCATTGTTGGGACTGGATTGGGAATTTGACAATCAAGCCATCATTAATTTGAAGACTCGGAAAATAATTTTTGAATCAGGAGAATATAGAGTTATAACACCATTAGATCCCTCAAAAGGTGGAAGATATATTGAACCAACGACAAATAACTTTATCACATAATAAATAAACCATTTCTATAGGGATACCACATGCGAGGAAGATTACATTAACCCAAAAACAGATGGAATACTTAGTTGGAGAAGCATCAATTCTTGTGCTTCATATTCTGACATAGGACTGGAGAATTGGCAACAATACTTACATGATATATATACCAAAATATGTGCAAGAATGATGTGTGCACTAACATGGGTTGGCACAGAGGTAAGAGAACCTCCAACGTTTTATCGTCAAAATTATTTGGAAGAATTATTAAGAAAGTTTGAGTTAGAAGTCTTGGAAAATAAGAGGTTATTAGTTTAGATATTGCTTTGAAAGAAACATCTACACGTTGGAGGGGTACTCACAAAGAAAATATCAAGTAATGGTATCAATGAAAAAGATTATTGCACATCATATTTGGCGTAGAATAGGAGAATAAACATATGGGTAAATATGATGGAATAGGACAACCCAAAGACCATATAGACATATGCATAAATCAATGGAGACTAGTACCACTAGAGGAATGGCCACATCACTTCATCCACACATTAGAAGGCATCCCAAGAAATCGATATACATAATTGGAACTGCGTAGAGGAACTATAAATTGGGAAGATTTGCAGTAGAAATTTGTAATCATGCTTGCATTTGAACATGAGAATCTAATGATAGATGCAACACTGAATTTGATAAAAGAGAAGATATTTGAAGAACCTGAAGTTGAAATTGTAACATCCTATCAAAATCACAATCAACAAACAGTTAGACAATTGCTACATTGTTACCATGTCGCAGAAGATGACCCGACAGAAGAAAACCCGTGTGTATTTAGATAACAAAAATTGAAGGCAAACGAGAAGTAAAAGTCCCACAGTTATAGTCAGAAGAATTTGCTGCACCATTGAAGATAAAGAAAGTCGATATTCGAACAAAAAAGGATCTGAAAATTGAAAGTATTGGTGACTATTGGGACAACCAGACAATGGAAATAATAACAGAACTACTATGCGAGTATAGTGATCTATTTCGAAGAAAAATTTTAGAAATGAAAGGGGTAACAAGAGAACTTGGAGAAATGAAAATTCCTATACGACCAGATGCCAGACCAATAAGACAGAGACCCTACAAGATGAATCCAGTATATAAATAGAAATTAAAGGCAAAGATTAATAAAATGTTAGATGCTAGTATCATATAACCTGTTGAAGAATCTTAGTGGATTATCCCTATGGTAGTTCAGGAGAAGAAGCAAGGGGGAATAAGTATCTTTGTAAATTTGAGAAAGTTGAATGATTCCTGTCTACATGATCCCTTCCCTACTCCATTTACAGATGAGGTATTAGAGAATGTAGGAGGAAAAGAAACATACTCATTTACTGATGGATTTTTAGGGTATCACCAAATCAGAACAACACGAGAGGATAGTCATAAGACTACATTTTCCACAGAATGGGGTTCATATCAATACATAGTGATGCCCTTTGGATTGAAGAATTCCCCTGATTTTTTCAAGAGTAGTGGTAGATGCATTTAAATATTTTATACATAATTTTTTTGAGGTGTATCTGGATGCTTGGACAATATTTAGCCTATTGAAATATCATGTTGAAGTTTTAAGATTGATGCTAGATAGGTGTATACAATGTAAAATTTCTTTGAACTTTAAGAAATGCATATTCAATGCACCATTTGGAATTTTTCTAGGGCATGTGGTGTGTAAAAAGGGTTTTGTTGGTTAACCCTGAAAATATTGTTGTCATTGTTAATTTACCACCAACTAAGTCAGTGCATTAATTAAGAGCTACACTAGGTCATACAGGCTATTATAGAAATTTAATAAAAAGCTATGCATAGATTATTGTTCCTATGAAGAAAATGTTAAAGAAGGATATCAAGTTTCATTGGAATGATGAGTGCCAACAAAGTTTGGACATATTAAAAGAGAAAATGGTGACAATACCAATTATTGTGTTTCCAAACTATTCAAAAGAGTTCCATGTTCATGTGGATTCCTATGCAATATCACTTGGAGCAGTACTAACGCAACCAACCGAAGGTGACATAGATCATCCAATAACATTTGCAGGTAGGAAACTCTTAGATTCAGAACATAATTATAATACAACAAAGAGAGAATGTTTGGATATGGTGTATGCATTGCAAAAATTCAAATATTATTTATTAGGCCAACATTTTAAAATGTTCATAGATCACTCTGCTCTTAGATACATGGTCAACAATCCAGTGTTGGGGGGGGAGAATATGTAAATGGTTGTTGTTATTTTAAGAGTTTGATTTTGAAGTAGTAGTGAAACGTAGAAGATTGAATGTAGGGATAGATCATTTGTCCAGGATAACTAATGGAGAGGAACCAAGCAGGTTGGAAGACAATTATCCTGAGGAACACTATGCAGAAGAAGAAATTGGTGGTTAGAGATATAGATTACCAAATGATTGTAGGACACATTTATAAAATAGGTGAAGATAATATTCTAAGGAGATGTGTCATGGAACATGAATGTCTTATCATATTGGAAAAATAACATGAAGGAATAGATGGAGGAATCTATGCAGGAAAATCCACCATGTAGAAGATATTGCGTGCAGGACTATAGTGGCCAAAATTTTCTAAAGATGCAACATAATATTACCAGAATTGTGATGTCTGTCAGAGGGTAGGAAATCCATTAAGGAGGGATGATATGCCCCTAAGATAAGCCTTTTATTATCATCCTTTTGACTTTGGACATTGTTATGCAAAATTTTAATGGTCTCTACAATATTCATGTTTTCATCCTTTCTTTCTCCATGTCCATTGGAGTTTGTTCCTTCAATACCCAAATATACATCCATCCCTCTGATCTAATATTCATGGATATAATCCCCTCATGTATCTTCCATTCCTTTTCACTATGTGTTGATCCTGATCTGATCTAGTTGTTGTTAACTCTGCAAAATGTGTAAACAACAGAACTTTGTCAGGCTAACTGACTCAACAATTTCATGAAAATATGAACCATTCTTGTTCAATAATATGTCAGACTTATTTCTTCTTATTTTTATGATAAATTGACTATTCAGCCCAAATTAATCGGTGAACAATTATTTTCTTCTGTCCAATATATTTCCAATTACTTCTCCCTTGCTCAATTATGAGTTTTGAGCAGGAAGTTATGAATATTTGAACAATTTGTCTTTGAAAACAACAATTTGGCACTAGGCCTCTCTTATTTCGACCGAAGTCTCATACATCCAAGTGATGTGTCTAAGAGCTTATTTGATATGTGCTCATTTGGAGCTTCGAGACTTTAGGGCTCCGGAACTTCGGGCTTTGGAAACTCTGACTACTTCATGCCTTATTTCTCCTGAACGATGAACTAGAAAATTCCTACATGGTACATCTTCAGAGCTTCGTGGCTCCGTTGCTTCGGATCTTCGAAAATTTGGAACTTTGGGCTTTGAAATTTCCTCCTACTCAACACATCATTCCCTCCAAACACCGAACTTGCAATTTCCCGGAGAATCTCTCCAGAGCTTCATGCTTCGAAGGTTCTTGCGTCAACATACACACATTTCCTCGAATGTCAAATTTCTGAATTCTCGGGTTGGTACTTTGGTGTTTCATGACTCTGGCACTCCGCTTCTTCAGGATTCAAAGGTTTTTTCTTCATCATACCACGTTTCCGGCGAATGTCGAACTAGCGAACACCCAAAGAAGCTCTACGGGGCTTCGAAGGTTCCTGCAACCACATACTCCAATTTCCCTGAATGTCGAACCTCCAAACTTCTAGAGTCTCAACAACAATCACGCACCAGGGGGTGATATGTGGAAGAAATAAGGAGTTGATATGTGGCCCAATATGATGGGTGACACGTGTCGAGTTCCAATTGGCACAAAATGTCCTTGAAAAGAATGAAACACGATGACATGTGGCAAGAATCAAGTGTGTCCACATCACCCTAGGTGACGTCATCAGGTCACTTCACTCTGATGCTTCATGACTTCAAAACTTCAGGCTTCAGAGGTTTCTTCCACAACATCCTTCAAAACTCCCAAACACTGAATTTCCAAACAGGTCCATGTCACTCTAGGTGATGTCATCATGCCATGTCACTTTGACGTTCTAGGACTTCGACACTTCAGACTTTGAAATATTTCACACCCACTTACTTGATAACTCCCTAATGATGAATTTATGAAAAGGTGTTCCTCGGAGCTTCGGGACTTTGGAGATCCGAGACTTTGGAACTTCGGGCTTCGAAAAATTTCTCTGCTAAACCCCACCCCACCCCTGAACTGTCGGATGTCGAAATTTTGAACACTTTCTAATTTGTGGACACGTGTCTTTGATAATTGACAGTCCAGATAATGGATGTGTCGCAAACCATTGATCTCCCAAGATGATGAAGGGGTGAGAGGGAGCATCAACAAGGCTACAAAACACTGTATCACTTCAATTACTAGTAATCCTAGGTTATTTCTTTCAAGGAAGAGGTAAGCATTTTCTTTGTTCTTTGAATTTATGATTGCATTGAATAACACTTTTTGAAGTTGGCTTGCAACTCATTATAACATTTTTTGTAGGAAAATGCCTCCGCGAAAGACAACAACCAGACGCTCAACAAGAAAGCCCAAAATGAAAGAATTGAAGATTGATGAAGGGTCGACACCAGCGACCACAAGGGAGCTTGATTTTGTTTCAAAAATGGAATCAGTTATCCAGACTTCGACCAAGAAACATTTTACCTAGCCTCCAGCGTTTGGGGACACGGAGGAAGACACTTGATCTAAAGTAATGCTCCCACATTGGGGTGACCTTTATAATAAAATCAGTCAGGAATATTACCCATAGTTTACACGTCACAACAACCCAAACGTCAGGGTATTGTATGGCCAAGTTTTCTCGAATAGCAGGTGATTGTCTCTGCATAGGGTGGCTTACCGGACCCCAGCTCTACCCTGCATCAAAACCGTAGGATGGATAATTGACCACACAGACATGGTGAAGTGCATGGTCAAAAATGAGGAGGGTGAATGTGTTGGTATTTTTCTTCCAGTGGAGGTACAAAAATATTACAAACTCAGACCCAGAGGAAAGGCTAAATACAAATTTTGTGGTCAAGTTTTATGAGCTTCATAACACCAACTAGTTACTAGCCTCGTGGTGGAAAGAGGATAAAAATTTCACAAACAGGAACAATGGTTGGTACAAAATGGTAAAACTTAGAGAGCCCTATATGTAGTTAATGGCGTTGATCTGCCGATTGTATGGAGAAAAGGACTGCTTGAATTTTTAGAAGCATGGATGCCCTTACCATATACTGTAGCTATCTCCGAGAGTAGTTTCAATTGGGGAGACATTATTTAAAAGTAGTTGAGTATCAACATCCTACAAGCCCAGACACAAAAGGAAGGAGAAAAAATAGTCTTCTTCATGGCATCTTACCTGTTGGACCTGATCTGTGCGAGAAACACTTTCGTAGGTATGAATTTAAACTAGCATGTTGTTGAGTTACCTGTGCACGTTTATTTAATAATTTTGTGGTAGAATAGGTACAAATTTTTTTACGCCATGATATGTGATGAGTTTATATCCATAATACACTTCATTTTATTTATAAAAGAATGCCCGAGGCTTTCAACAACAACCAAAAATATGATATCAGAATTTGGCCACTGGTATTTCAAAGAAACAAGTACTTACATCAGAGTGTTCAGGGCTACTGCTGCACCACACCTACTCCCCGCTCATGTCCTGGAACATCTGATATTGGGAGAGATTTGTTACCAGACCATCCTACAAGGATATAACGCTTCTCTGGTGAAGGATAATAAGAGGTCCTTCATACCTTATGGTTTTCATTTTGGGTTTTATATGGTTAAAGACACTACACAGGAAAAACAAAAAGGATTGAGTCAGCTTGAGTATCGGTTCTCCACATGCCATTTTTGAAAGCATGACCCAAAGGGTTTGGTACCCTAGTACGCGCGACAGGTATCCTCATGTTGGCCATATGCTCGTGATAGTTTCAAATATGAGATCTTCACCAAGGGCACCCAATATTCAGAGGAAGTGCTCCATAGAAGGGATAACCCTAGTATGATGAAGTTTAAAGTAATGACCATGGATGAGCAAGTTGAGATGATAGAGCACACACCTCAAGAAGTCATCAGGGTAAGAGAAGAAGCCATAGCAACAGAAGCGACAAAAGCATGGAAAAGGGGGACATTGTTACTAGAAGAAGCCAAGAGAGTTATGTGAATATTGAGGGAAGATCCCCCACTTAACCTTTTGGTAATACCTTCAAGATTTACCCCCGTCGATACAAATGGCCAAGAGGCAGAACTGAATGTCTCAAAGGAAGTTCCACTAGAAGAGACTTTCGCCCAAGAAAACACTAGCCCCATATCAGCCTAGGCAGGATCACCGGTGACAACTAAAACTCAATGAAGGAAAGAGAAGGCATCAAGAAGGATGGGTATGACTACCTTCCTAATAGATTTAATCACCATATATGATGACGAGGAAGGATCAAAAGCTTCACACATAACCTCAGTGCTAATCACACAAGAGGAAGAACCAGGGGAGACATATGCTCCAACCTATGATGATTTGGTCCTAAATTCCCAAGAAGGTGACCTGGAAACTAGGACCACTCTCAACACTATATTTCTCAAGCAACTGGAAACAAATCCATTGAGGGAAACACAACCTCATTATGACAGCTCTAAGAATGACATGGATGCAGGAGGACAAGAAGAATAAATGGGGCAACCATAAATCGGTATCTCAACGATCGAACTCTCAGCCAATACCGATCCTCTTCCCACTTCTCCATCTAAGACAAAGAATATGTCAACTAATGAGGACCAACAGAAGGTCGAGTCATGAGGACGTACAAGAAGCTCCCCTTCTATGGAGCTGAGTGGACCAATCCATGGAATAGAGCAAGCATCGACACCAATATTATCACATAAACCACTAACCAAGGAAAAAGTTGGTCAAGTTCCCACCCTCAGAAGAGACAAAGAACCTACCATGGAACACCTCTATATGGTGGGAAGCCTAGGAAATACTCTGTCCTGGGGGGATCAACAGATTCTTGAACCAATAGACGAAGTCGCTGATATACATGTTATTTCTTATGATAGGAAAAGGAAGGCCATGATGAAAAGAACAGCCAGGAAACAGAAGCTTACGCTCGATAGCACTATGTTCAAAACCACATAAGAGACATTATTCGACACATAAAATACCAAGATAACTGAGCTAATCGGAGTAGGGATGGCCATAACCAATGCCACATTAGACAAGGAAAAAAATGGATGAAAGGGAGGTAGCTTCCATGAGGAAAGAGTTATACCACCTACGAAATCAAGTTGAATATTACCAAAATTCAACCCAAGCGGTGGTACTCTTGAAAAGTGAGTTCCGAGAGATGTGTGCACAATTCAAAAGGAAGAGGGACCTCTTCACCACCTGAATAACTGATTTTCAAGAAGATAGCCTTATGGGGCTAGCAACCTGCAAAGACATGCAATGGTGGCATGAGATGGTACATCAAGCCTTGGAATAGATCGATTACATCAGCGAAGTGCAAAAGGGCCGAGATACAAAATAACATGGCATTCGAGTGTTGATGGACAACAACATTTCCCGAATGAGGAAGGAAGATGAACACTGGATATACATGGTTGAGGAACCCCAAAGAAAAATGCAGGAGATATGGGAAGAGTGTGAGAAAAGTTGGGAAAAAATCAACCAAGAAATGAGAGGTATTGAATTTCCAAATTTTGGCCCACCAGAGGATTTCACTGATTTAGATGATATAGTCAAGAGACATGCAGAGAAATACCGGGTATGCGAAATATATATTTCATAGGTTTCAAGCATAATCTTGGGACAATTGAAGAAGTTCATGGAGCCTCTGATTAAATCTCTCACAGTATTACAATGTGCGAGTGTCAAACTTATCAAGTACAAGGAAAGGACAATTGAGATAAAGGAGGTCCTCTCCGCTTCGATGGATCAACACATGCTCCCTTATGCAAATACATGCGAAGATATCTTCTGCAAATGGTCAGAATATGAGAGGAACAATCCACTTTAGTAAAATGACGAGATGATCTAAAGAATATGAAAGAGAACAGATAGATAAAGTTCACCACATGTCATTTTCTCCACTTAAAACAACTTTAGTATCTATTTTTAATTTAGTTATTTTTATAAATAAGAGAATCGGCCTTGTGTTAAGGGTCAATGGTTTTTGAGAGAAAGACATTTTCTTGAATATTGTAAGATAATTATTTATGTGCAAGTTATTTTAATTTAGAAGTTCTGTTTAGAACCAAAGACACTTCTTTCATCTGAGGGGTGAATGTGACTAGACTGAGGGGGATTATCTCCATCTTCGAATTCAATATTTGTTGTTGTATTGAGTAAGAGTTGTTGTATCTATTGTTTAAATTATCTTATAATGCTGCGGAAATTCTTTTATTCTAATTGATGAATAGAAATCGATTTTGTTGATATGTGATTGATAGTAGAGTATTGAAAATTATTTTTCTTGAACTCATTTTCTATTGCATACTTGTTTTCTTTCTGTAACCATCATCTCAGACGATGTTTAATTTATACAAGTCAATGGTATTATTTCTATCTTGAAGTAGGTTCAATCCTCATTGTCTACATGTTGAGGTATAAAGGTTATCCCAAAACCCATCTTTCTCCAATATATCGTAACTTCCCTCTTTCATTAGTTTAAACCCCACCTTTTATTCTCACAAATGTCAGAAAAGAACAAAAAGAGAACTGTGTATCCCAAGGAAATTTTTCACAGAAATACATACCTATCGATCATGATTAAAGCCCATCGATAAATCCAGCTAGATCACAAATCTAGAAAACCATACCACTTAGGAAATGCTTACGAGTCTAATTGGGCCTCTCAAGTAGGTTTGGTTCCTACTATTGAGTCAAAGGGATTTCAAATCCATCAACAGAACTGGAGCTAGAAGGAGGGCCTGAACGACTGCATGGCTAACAATATTTCTGATAATATATTCTGCAAATCCTATAGATTCAAAACAACCCACATGCATGGCTAGTCATTCTCAATACAACCCACATAAAAAGAATACTCCCACTACAAGTAACTCATCTCAACATGAAGAGGAATAATTCTTGTACCTTGAAATACCTGATGCAACACCCCTATCTCAACAAGTTCTGCTCAACCTCCTGGTCTAAGGATTGTTCTCTATCTCCCCTTGAGTCTGATTGACTCCTTTATTCCCCATAGGAATCTCCAACACACAAGTGTCTCCACATGTCCTTCTTTGGAGTTATCCCTGTGAGAACTGGCACAAAGCACAAAATCTTGCCCATGTGATCAATTGACGTGACCACAACCTTCACCCAAAAAGGTGTTTCAGGTTTTGCGACCCCTGATGTGAATTCCTTTGACCCTTTTGAATCCTTGAAACCCTGAAAAGGGTCAACGGGTCTTTGAATCATCTCTTAACTCCACTTGATGTGACCTTTAACTAAAACCTGGGGCCCAAATATTTCGGCACCTCGGGATTTCGCGTATCGGTGATTTTGCAATGCAACACACCCTTCACCAATAGCCGAAATCAAGATGAATCCTCGTAAAAAATCAACGGCTCTGAGCTTGAGCTTCCCGTGATCTGACGGTCCTGATTCTATTGGGATTTTGTGAATCGGGAATTCGCAACTCTCGACTCTGAGTCACAACTTTCTCCGCACCCTGAATTCTGAAATGAAAAAATTCAAACATGATATCAACGGTTCTCGTTGATCCAAATCCAATGGCCACTACTCCTCCTGAGCTTATGAGTGATGAAATACACTCAGCCTTAACCTTCCCACTGATCTGCAAGATCTAACAGTCCACGAAACTTCGACGATTCTCCCTCTGATAATTTCAACCATCCGTTCATGTTTCTCAAAGACTCCTGCCCAATTACTTAGCGTCTTCTCCTTCTGAACTTAACTTCTACGAGGTGACTCCAAATCTTGTTCCTCCTTCGACTTCTTCCAAAGCCCTATCCTTCCTGAGCTTTGTTCTATTGCAAACTCAAGACATCAAAAGGGTTCTTGTGCGCACTCCTTGTGACACTCACAATAACCTCTGGTTATTTAAACTTTCAACTTTGTGCACTCCTTGAAACAACAATTCTTCAATTTCTCCCCTTGGTTGGGTAAATCTAAGAATTCAATCGGTCTACGCACTCCTTGCACGGATCTTGTGCTACCCTTCCCCTTCTACTGGTATAAGAACAACGGTATCCCTCCTGATTCTTTCTGAGATAAAACTCATATCTCGTCAATGCACTCCTTGCGGACTTTCACTGCACTCCTTGCAGGACTTCTCAAGAAGAGAAATAATTGAAACTTATACTTCTCCTCTCACAGACTTCATACATTCAACATGAAATTATACACTCAAAGCATTGAAACAAATTCATAACAAAGAACATAAACCAACTATAAACATACCATTCAATAGATGCAAACATTAACCATGAAACACCATAGAATTGGATCAAAGCGTTCGTATATTAATCCAAGTTCTTATGTACATGGGTTCAATAGCGACAACTATCTGCTTATACAAATTCTACAATCTTTGTTCTCCTATTCTCTCACTCTCTTTCTCTACAACTTACAATTACAATGAGAATAATCCTCCAATACAATACATACGAGGGTGTCTTTTTATGAGTTTTTCCTCTTACAGCTCTAAGCTATCTAATCGAAATTAAAAGATACCTACTTTACATTCATTACAATTAAATGCTTCCATAACCGACAGATGAGAGAAACGCTCAAGATATGTTTACAATCTCCAAAACATAAATGCAATACATCCTTCTGGCTGTAACATTAATGCTTCGTCTTTTGAAATTCAAAATGCCTTCAAAATGTGCGCTGGTGCATTTCCAGTTGTCCTTTTCTTTTGCACTTGCTTTGCTGGCTTGCTTACGATGCTCCTACATCATACTCCTTTGGCTGAAAATTTTCATGAACTCTTGTTCATGAGTCCCTGCACCGTTTTTCCATGTTTCTGGATCTCCACTTCGCTTTCCCAACTTGCATCCTCAATCAGGAGTCCCTTCCATTTTACCAAGTATTCAAAATATGTCTTCCTTTGGGTTTTCTTTCCAACTCTCTGATCAATGATCTTTTCCATCTGCGGCTTTCTAGCTACAGGCATCTGTTTGACCCACTAATTTTTTTTTCTGAACCTCCTCTGTTCAGTTCTGTAAGGTTACAAATCTGCTATGTTGAATATGGGCGATATTCCTACCCCATCTGGTAATTCAATTTCGTAAGCATTTGCCTCAAACTTTCACAAAATCTTAATTGGACCAATTTTCTTCATCTTCAACTTATTGTATGTTCCCCTTGGGAACTTTTCTTTTCTGAGATGTGCCAGAACCAAATGACCTACTTTAAATTTAAGTTCTCTCCTGTGTTAATCTACTCTGCGCTTGTATTCCTGGTTGGAATTCTGCAACTGCTCTTTAACCTTACTATGGAGTTCTTGCATTCCTGTTGCAAAATCTTCCGCACTAGCACTCCATAATTCATTCTGCTCTAAGTCTCTCAACTCATATACTCCTCTCGACTGCATTCCATACATTATCTGGAATGGGCTTTGTCCTGTTCTCCTGTTAGGTGAGTTTTTATATGCAAATTCCACTTGCGGTAGAATCTGATCCCACTGACTGTGATGTTCAGCTACTAAACTCCTCAATAAATCTCCCAGACTTCGGTTCACTGTCGCGGTCTGTCCATCTGTCTGAGGGTGATACGCTGAACTAAAAGATAATTTCGTCCCCAACTTCTTCCATAGGGTCCTCCAGAAATGACCAACAAATTTGGTATCCCTATTCGATACAATACTCTTGGGTAACCCATGAAGTCTAACAACTTCTTTGAAAAATAGATTTGCAATATGTGTTGCATCACTAGTTTTCTGACATGGAATGAAATGTGCCATTTTAGAAAATCTATCAACTACCACAAATATGGAATCAAAACCCCTTTGCGTCCTCGGTAGTCGCAACACAAAATCCATGCTTATCGCATCCCACGACCTCTCTGGTATTGGCAATGGTTGATACAACCCTATATTCTGTCCTTTCCCCTTTGCATGCTGGCAAATCTTGCACCTATTCACAAATTTCTTGACATCCGTCCTCATTCCTGGCCAATAGTATGAGCTATTTAGTTGTGTAAAGGTTTTATCATAGCCGAAATTTTCAACCAATTCCCCACTATGTTTTTCCTTCAAAAGGTTTTCTCTCATAGAGCATTTTGGTATACACAACTGATTTCCCTTGAATAATAATCCATCCTGAATTAAATATTCAATCCATTGGCTCCTATCTCTAAGAACCGGATTCTCACATGTTTCATAGGCCTCCTTAAAATATGCATTATCTCTGTACATATCCTTAAGGTTATCGAAACCTAAGGTTTTCACATGAAACTCCCCCAGAATCAAACATTTCCTACTCAAGGCATCAACAACCTTGTTAGTGGTTCCATAAATGTTCTTTATAACAAAAGTTAAGTTCTGCATAAATTCAACCCATTTCGCATGTTTCTGGTTCAATTTCTCCTGTCAAGTTATGAATTGTAAAGCATGGTTATCGCTAAACAAGAAAAACTCTTTTGGAACCAAGTGATATCTCCATTTCTTCAGTGCCTGTATGATTGCATAAAATTCCTTATCATACGTTGAGTACTTCATCTTGCTCTTGTTCAACTTCTCGCTGAAGTATGCAATCTGCCTGTTGTCTTGACTTAAGACTGCTCCAATCGCAAATCCACTTATGTCCTACCTAACTTGAAATGTTTTACTGAAGTCTGGCAAAACCAGAACTAGTTGTTCAATTATTTTCTCCTTCAACAACTTGAAACTTTTCTCTGCTTCCTCTGTCCAATGAAAAGATTTATGTCTTTTCTTGACTGTGTCCATCATTGGTGCACTAATCCCACTAAAATTTCTGATGAACTCCTGTAAAAACTAGCTAATCCATGGAAGCTTCTGACTTTGAAGATACTCTTTGGCGATGGCCAATCTCTTATTGCTTTTACTTTCTCAAGATCCATCTTCAACTCATTCGAAGAGATCACAAACCCCAAATAAATGAGTTATCTCTTCATGAAAGATGACTTCTTCAATTTTATCAGCAATTTCTCTTGCTGCAACCTCCTCATCACTAGAGTTAGGTGTCTCAATTGCTCTTCTTCAGTCCTACTGAAGATCAGTATATCATCAAGATACACAATTAGAAACTTCCCAATGAAATCCTTCAAGACTTCGTTCATTAATCTCATGAAAGTACTTGGCGAATTCGTCAAACCAAATGGCATGAAAAGCCATTCATACAGTCCTTCATTCGTATTGAATGTTGTCTTCCATTCATCACCTTCCCTCATTCTAATCTGATGATATCCACTTTTCAAATCAATTTTTGAAAAAAAAAATTCCCCACGCAAGAAATCCATCAAGTCATCCATCCTGGGTAAAGGAAATCTATGCCCGATGGTGATCTTGTTTATATCCCTCAAATATGTACACATTCTCCATCCACCATATTTCTTCGGACTTAACACTGTTGGCATAACGCATGGGCTCAAACTTTCTCTAACCAACCCTTTGTCCATTAAATACCAGAATTGCTTCTTAACCTCTTCATTCTCCTGTGACGTAAATCTGTATTCTGCTTTGTTTGGTAAAATTGCTCCTGGTATAAGGTCAATTTTATGGCTTATACTTCTGATGGGCGGCAACGAACAAGGTAATTCGTCTACCACTATATCAGTGAAATTCTCCAGTAGTTCCTGAATTTCCTCCGGTAGATCATCTATCGAAGTACTTGCCAAGATGACTCTAGGTTTTCTTACCACATCAAACTGCATATATTATTCTTTCTTGAATTCATCCAGAAGTTCCTTCCCACTCATGAGAAGTATAGTATTGCTTGCTTCTGCTTTCACCTTCTTGTCTTCAATTGGCAGCAACATATGTGTTCTACCATTCTTATCCAAAGTGTATGTGTTATTTATTTTGTCGTGAACAACATTTATGTCATATTGCCATGGTCTCCCCAAAAAAAGATGACAGACATCCATGGGAATAACATCACATAAAATTTCATCTTTGTATCCCCCTATCTTAAATTTAACTAAACATTGTTTAGTGGCAGTTACCTGATGTCCTTTTTGCAACCATGAAACCTTGTATGGGCTCGGATGTGCAACTGTTCCCAATTCCATCTTCTCCACCATTTCTGTGGATACTAGATTATCTGTGCTTCCACTTTCCACTATCACCTTGCATACCATGTCCTTGGTCTTGCAAGCAATTCTAAACAAATTGTTTTTCTGGACTAGATTCTCCGCCTCTTTCTCTGGCTTCAAGAGAATTTTCCTCATCATTAAGGATATTTTGCCTTCTACATCTTCTGCCTCAACATTCTGCCTTTGTTCTTCTAAAATGTGAGCTTCACCTCCATCCCTTTTCCTATCGGGACATTCAAAAGATTTGTGTCCGACCTTTCCACAGAAAAAACACTTTATTTCACCTCCTCTGCCTCTTCCTCTTCCTCTTGCTCGCGGAAAAGTGTTCTTATCTGCATATTGTCTTCCTTGTGAACTTCCTCCTCTTTCAGGGTGAGTATGAGGTTTATTTTCTTCATCCTTGGGCTTTTGTACTCTGTCTTGGGCAATTTCTTTGCCTCTGCCCTGACTTCTACCTCTGCCCCTTTGACCTTGCTTTCGGGCCAATTTTTCTTCAGCCTTCAAAGCCATTTGATAAGCATCTTCTACATTCTTGATTGTCATCTTGAATGTCATATCTCAGACCATTCATGTATCTGGTGACCTTTTCATCATCACTCTCACGATGATCAATTCTGATGTTTATCCTATAGAATTCTTCAATGTATTCCTTCACTGTCATCCCCTTCTGTCTCAAATTCTGCATTCTTTGAAACAGATTGATTTGGTAATCTCTGGGTATAAACTTGGCCTTCATCTTGGAGAACATCCTATCCCATATTTTGATTCTTTGCTTGCCTTTGCAATGCCTGTCAGTTTGCAGTTCATCCCACCATAGTGCTGCATGCCCTTTAAGTCTAGTGATGGCATGTTTTATTTTTTTATCCTCTTCGATATCTTCATAATTGAAGTAGTTATCTAGAGATCTAAACCAATCTAGCAGCTCCTCAATGTCTAAGTTTCCTTTGTATATCATAATGTCCATCTTTTCTCTGGGACCTACTCTTGCGACTGCTCTGAATAGACGTTCTTCTGCAGCACCTTCGGCTACAACTTCTTCTTCAGATCCAGTCTCATTTTCATTCTCAGATTCACTGACATTTCCGGCATCAATCGTCCATCTCTGTGTTGTCTCCATAGTATCTAATCGAGCATGGAGTTATCTCATTTACCTTTCCACGCCTGGATCAAGAATTGCTCGCTCCTGACATCTTTTGGATGACATTGTTTCAATCTTTCCACGTAGAATTCAAATCACAACTTTCCTTCTGTCTCCTCTCGCCTATGGAAACAAATATTGTAATCTCTGATACCACCTGACGCAACACCCCTACCTCAGCAAGTTCTGCTCGACCTCCCGGTATAAGGATCATTCTCTATCTCCCCTTGAGTCTAATTGACTCCTTGATTCCCCGTAGGAATCTCCAACACACAAGTGTCTCCATAGGTCCTTCTTCGGAGCTACGCTTGTGCGAATTGGCACAAAGCACAAACTCTTTCCCAC
Organism: Picea engelmannii; assembly: GCA_009831015.1. Lineage (NCBI taxonomy): Eukaryota > Viridiplantae > Streptophyta > Pinopsida > Pinales > Pinaceae > Picea > Picea engelmannii. The sequence continues at coordinate 86,131 of ML823985.1, forward strand.
ATGATCAACTGACGTGACCACAACCTTTGCTCGAAAAGGTGTTTCGAGTTTCGTGACTTCGTGACCCCTGATGTGAATTTCTCTGACCCTTTCAATCCCTGAAACCCCAAAAAGGGTTAACGGGTCTTTGATTCATCCCTTAACTCCACTTGATGTGACCTTTAACTAAAACCTAGGGCCCAAATATTTCTGCACCTCGGGATTTCGCGTATTGGTGATTTTGCAATGTAACACACCCTTCACCAATAGCTGAAATCGCGATGAATCCTCATCACAAATCAACATCTTTGAGCTTCCCGTGATATGACGATCCTAATTCTATCGGGACTTCACGAATCGAGAATTTGCAACTCTCGACTCTGAGTCACAACTTTCTCTGCACCCCAAATTTTGAAACGACGAAATTCAAACACAAGATCAATGGTTCTCGTTGATCCAAATCTAATGGCCACTACTCCTCCTGAGCTTATGAGTGTTGAAAGACACTCAGCCTTAACCTTCCCACTAATCTGCAAGATCTAATGGTCCATGGAACTTCGACAATTCTCCCTCTGATAATTTCAACTGTCTATTTAGGTTTCTCAAAGACTCCTGCCCAATTACTTAGTGTCTTCTCCTTCTGAACTTAACTTCTACGAGGTGACTCCAAACCTCGTTCCTCCTTCGACTTCTTCCAAATCCCTATCCTTCCTGAGCTTTGTTTTTCTGCAAACTAAAGGCTTCAAAATGGTTTATGTGCGCACTCCTTGCGGCACTCACAATAACCTTTGGTTATTTAAACTTTCAACTATGTGCACTCCTTGCAACAAAAGTTCTTCAATTTCTCCCCTTGCATGGGTAAGTCTAAGACTTCAACCGGCCTGCACACTCCTTGCATGGATCTTGTGATACACTTGCACTTCTACTGGTATAAGAACAACGGTAACCCTCCTGAGCCTTTCTAAGATAAAACTCAGATCTCGTCAATGCACTCCTTGCAGACTTTCACTGCACTCCTTGCAAAACTTCTCAGGAAGAGAAACAATTGAAACTTATATTTATCCTCTCACAGACTTCATACATTCAACATGAAATCATACACACAAAGCATTGAAACAAATGCATAACAAAGAACATAAACCAACTATAAACATACCATTCAATAGATGCAAACAGTAACCATGACACACCATAGAATTGGATCAAAGTGTTCGTATATTAATCCAAGTGCGTATGTACATGGGTTCAATAGAGATAGCGATCTTCTTATACAAATTCTACAATCTTTGTTCTCCTATTCTCTCACTCTCTTGCTCTACAACTTACAATTACAATGAGAAAAATCCTCCAATACAATACATACGAGGGTGTCTTTTTACGAGTTTTCCCTCTTACAACTCTAATCTATCTAATCGAAATTAAAAGATACCTACTTTAAATTCATTACAATTAAATGATTCCATAACCAACAGATGAGAGCAATGCTCAATATTTGTTTACAATCTCCAAAACATAAATGCAATACATCCTTCTAGCTGTAACATTAATGCTACGTCTTTTGAAATTCAAAATGCCTTCAAAATCTGCGCTGGTGCGTTTCCAGCTGTCCTTTTCTTTTGTGCTCGCTTTACTGGATTGCTTACGATGCTCCTGCATCAATACCTTAGATTCTTCCTCATGAAGAGATAAAAAAGTTTAGAAGAATCACTAGAGCTTATGCCCGACAGATCGAAGAATTACCTTTAGCTCCTTTACTTCCTCGAAGAAAAAAAATAAGAAGACCAGTTTTTGACACCCCTGATTAAGTATTCGTTCACACGGTAGAATACCTGATATATGTTTATCTCACAGAGATCAAACAACCCCTTGGTATGATACCCAAAACACCAGCCATCACCCCACCAGCCAGTAACTACTCTGAACCTGACAATTCAGAATTTGAAGAGGAAGGGTCCAACTCAGATCGCTCAGGTTCTGAATCAGAAGACATGGGTGACAATAATGATAAAAATGGATAAGGGGGATATAATCCTCGATATAACCAACCATGGTTTTCAAGAGATGCTTCGGCGATTTCAGGATAGATGCATAACCTATCCAGTCATCCAGAAAAAATACTTCCCAAATTTGACCCTAAAACCTCTGGATTGCCTGAAGACCATATTAATAAGTTCATAATAGCCATAAGGTTGATGAATGTACAACACAAATATTTGGTGTGTAGACTCTTCCCTTATACCTTTGAAAATTCATCTTCAACTTGGTATTTTAACCTACCGGTTGGTTCCATAACTAGTTGGACAAAGTTTCAAAATGATTTCTTGGAAAAATTTGGTGAAGAAACTACTACAGGAGCTTTAATGGCTGAAATTTTCACCGCCACTATGAGTCCAAAATAAAAGGTCAAAGATTTCAACCAAAGGTTCACCACCATTTTGAACAAATTCCAACCCGAGACTAAACCTACTCCGGAGATGCAGATTGAAGTATACGATAATGCTCTCCCAGCTTCTATTTCCATGTTCATAAAAAGGGTCGCCAAGAATACTCTAGCTAGAAATTTTGAAGAAGCTAAAATGATTGAGTTCCAAATAAAAGGATGCAAATAAGGTCAGATATCACTAATAAAAAAGGAAACCCAACATCCACCTAAGAGGGGTCTTTTGTTGACGAGACCCCTGAGAAAAAAAATAGAACAAGTGGGGGTCGTACAATGAAAATTGAGCCAATTTTCCCAGAAACGGGAAGAACGACCTGCTATGTAATTTCCAGCAAGTTCATGCACTCATATTACTAGGGTGAATGCACGTTGGATGCCTTTTCAATGACATATTTTTGCGCAAAAAATGTTGTCTTTAACTGGTGTAGTTATCTGTTGGAGGAATTCCTCATTGCTTGTGAGGAAGTTCAGGAGAAGGGATGCACCTACACATATGGGTACGTGCTTCTAGCATTTATGATGTTGAAGTGACGGTCACCCTCAGGAAGAAAGATAACACTTGTAGACAAAGGGCGCCTCACAAAGATGTTTGAATCTTTGTATGAAATGTCAGACTCTAAGAATATGGAATTCAACAATGTTTTGTTCTTGAAATGGTACACTCAGTTGATTGATGCCACCCAAAGGATGCACATACCACATGAACTCCTTAATATGAACATGAGGAATATCTCATTCACCTTGAATCTCCACAACACTTTTATCTTACCAAGGCACGCAAAGACATCTGATTTTCACACAAGGCCATTACCATTCTGTCTGGATGAAGAAACATTAGACAAAGAGGTCATGTCATGGACGGGAGTTAAACGCAACCATGTAGTACGTTCCAAACTTGATATTCGTTGTCAACAGTTGTAGTCCTCGGATAGATATTTCTAACGATGTATCATGTGCATCAAATAGAGATAGTATGCCAAAGTTACGACCCCGAGAAATTGATGTACCAATTTACCCCGAAGGGGCCCATATTCTGGCATTTCATCTCTTAGGGTTAGGTTTTTGGATGTTTAGGGTTTTCCATTGTTTATCAATAATATATAAGCCTTCGAGCCTCATTGTAACATAGAGTTCATAGGCATGTATCTGCCACATATCTTGTCATATATAAACTACCAACACCCTAGCTAGTTTATTTCCATTTTGTCTGTAAACAAATTTCAGTTCTTTGATATTAATGAAATGAAGTTTTATGTGTATTCTATTGCATTCTTGCATAAATTCGGATAAGTGGTATTAGAGCGGTCTTCTCTTTCTCGATCCTTCTTTGCATGTCCCCAATGAGTTCAGGGTATAAGGAGTTAGGGATCGATATGGTTGAACCTTTTCAAGATCAGCGTCGCAAACCCTGACGACCGCCCATGGGGGACGAAAAGAAAGACGAGGGAGCAGGAGATCCTATCAAAATATTGCTCGAGGAGGCACTTGAAAAACAAAGGAATGTGATAATGGATAACTTCATCCAGATCCTTCAACAACTGCCCACTCGTGGCGCATCTGCATCCAACAACCACTCTGGAGGCGCAACCCCTTTTAAAGTACAAGTAAAATTTGACATTCCCATGGCCAAATAGATGCAGACATTGTAGATAGATGGTTGAATCTATTAGAAGGATATTTCTCGGTTCATGACTTTTCCGACCAGGAGAAGATTATTTTTTCACTTCTCAAAGCTGCCCCCATGTGAAGGACTAGTGGGAAACCTACTCTGAGAAAAAGTACGAGGAGGTACCCTCTCTACTCTTGGCCGTACCCACTCAGAATTCTTTTCGAGATGCCATCAAGAAACAATATTATCCCATGGGGAGATATGAGGACAAGTACATACAATGGACTATGCTGCGACAACAAAGAGATCAATATGTGCATGAGCTGACGAATCTGTTCCATACCCTGCGCACAAAGTTGGTTATCAAAGATTCGGAGAAACATTTGGTGTTGAAGTACCGCAATTGTTTGCATAGATACATTCAAGAGAAAATGGAGTTCCTCAACATCTCCTCGCTTGGTACGACATACCGGTATGCTTCCAAGATTGAGAAGAAATTCAAACAGAAGAAGCGAGACTTTGGATTTGCGAATCAAAATCAAGAGAAAGGTGCCCCCAAACCACATAACAAAGGAAAAAGCTAAGGCATGGAGGCTCAAGACAACCTGCCAAAGTTGCAAGAAAAGAACAACACTGCGAAGCCGAAGAAGGACATGTGAAAGTGGTGTGAGTTCCATAAGAGCTCCACTCACAACACAAGTGAGTGTCAGGCCAAGCAGTCACTGGTGGCCGAGATGAAGGCTTATGAATCAGATGCATGCTCTGACACTTAATAAAAAACCAAGAATGGGAATGACAAAGGGAAAAATATTCTCGATGTGGAGCCCAACACCAGTGTTGCCACCACGAAGATCCAAAATGAAGAACCGAAAGATGCAGAGGAGGAAGAGCACCTCTTCCACTCCTAGATGTGGGTAAAGGGTTCCCCTCTACAATTCATTGTCGACAATGGGAGCCAAAAGAATCTCATTTCAGTTGAGGTCATGAAGTAGTTGGGCTTGCCAACCACATCACACCCATAACTGTACACCATCGGGTGGCTTCACCAAGGAAGAGATCTCCGCGTTAGCCAATAGTGTCACCTTCCCTACAACATCAAGTCCTTCACTGATTAGGTATTATGTGACATTGCTCCTCTTTATGTTTGTGATGTATTATTAGGCCAACCATACGTGTGGAAGTGACAAGATATGTATGAGTCCCAACCTCACACTGTTATTGTTACTTTGGGAAATAATTTGTACAGGATACTAGAGGTACCACCGCCTGCAACTATCTCTTTGGTTACTGCAAAACAATGTAGTAAGCTCATTTCCAAAACTAGGAAATTTGTTTTCCTGATGATCCACCCTCAGGGAAAGAAGAAGAATGTGGCCACGACCTCTAGATAGGGCTCCTCCACACAACAACAACAAATGGACAAGGTCATGGAGGAGTACCGGGACATCTTCACCTCACCCGCAGGGGTGCCTCCGCACTGTCAGGTCAAGAACCCCATCTATCTGACCCCAGGTGCACCGCTTCCCAATGGAATGATCTATCAACGCTCTTTTCTGGAGAATGATCAAATCAAGAGGCCGATTCAGGAGTTACTGCATAAAGGTTACATTCGACCAATTTCATCACCCTGTGGGAGCCCAATCGTGTTGGTGCAGAAGAAGGATGGGACTTGGAGACTCTGTATTAACTATCGGGTGCTAAACAAGATCACTGTCTGGAATAGGTACCCTATCCCATGGATTGATGACCTTCTAGGCCAACTCAAAGGGGTGAAATACTTCAACAAGATCGAATTGAATTCCAAGTATCACCAGGTACCAATCGAACCATCTGATGTGTGGAAGATTGCCTTCAAAGTCAAGGAGGGCCTTTTTGAATGGCTGGTCATGCCTTTCGGGTTGACAAATGCTCCCACAACCTTCATGAGGCTGATGGACGATGTCTTGCGGCCATTCACCAACTCATTTATAGTAGTGTACTTGGATGACATCTTGATCTTCAACCAGACTTGGGAAGAGCACCTCCACCACATCCGACATCTCCTCCAAACATTGCAGAAACACAAGTTGTGTGCCAATTTGGAGAATTTCACTTTTGGCATGACCCAGGTTCAGTATATGGGATACATTATTGATGAGCATGGGGTGCATGTGGATCCAAACAAGATCCAATTCATCCAGGATTGGCTAGCCCCAACCACTCTAACAGAGCTTCACAACTTTTTGGGTCTTGCTAATTTCTACCGCAGGTTCATGTTGGGATTCTCTCATATCACTTGGCCCTTGAGTCAAATCACCAAGGGAGGAGTGAAAGAAAAATTATTTTGGTCAGAATCTCAACAGAAGGCGTTCATAGAATTGAAACATCGCCTCTGCTATGCACAATGCTTACATTAACAGACTTGCAACAACCATTTGATATCAAGACAAATGCCTCTGACTATGATATTGGGGTAGTTCTTACTCAATAGGGGCATCCAATGGCATATCACAGTGAGACATTTTCCGACACAGTTTGAAAGTATCCCACTTATGAAAAAGAGATGTATTCCATTGTGCAGGATTGTCAACAATGGAAGCATTACATTTTGGGGAAGGAAATGATCATCCACACAGACCACCGAGCCATCTAGTTTATATAGACACAAGGGAAGTTGCAGAACGATCGCCATCAAAAGTGGTCCACATATATGCAACAGTTTCATTTAAACATCAAGTGCAAGAAGGGCAACACCAATAATGTTGCAGAATCACTCAGTCGACCACCGATCGTGGTGATAACCACTGTGATCAACACTTGTGGGAACGAGACTTCTGATTGGCCACTTCTCTATAAGAGCGATCCAGAATTCGACCACACATACAAGACGCTCTTGGAGGGTAACTGAGTTTCAAATTTTCACCTCTAGGATGCACTACTATGTCACCTGGGACACCTTTGTGTTCCTTCAAGCGAGTGTGCCAAGATGATTTGGGATGCGCACTACAGTCGGCTCGCTGGGCATTTCGGGGTAGAGAAAACAGTGGCAGTACTGCAAAAGTATTTCTATTTTCCAAACCTTCAACAGGATGTCGGGAAGTACATCAGACCCTACACTTCCCGCGCCATTGCCAAACCAACCATCAAAAATAAAGGCCTCTATACTCCGCTGCCTACCCCTAGTCGACCTTGGGAATCCATCTCCATGGATTACATGTTGGGCCTTCCTTCTACTAAGCATGGCAATGACTTTGTTTCCGTGGTCATCGACAAATTCTCGAAGATGGCCATTATGGCGGCCTGCAAGAAGAATATCAAATCAAAAGTCACTGCTAAATTCTTCTTTGAACGAGTGTGGGTACACTTTGGGATCCCACAGTCTATTATCTCAGATCGAGGCAACAAGTTGCTCAGTACATTTTGGTCCAACCTCTGGTCAATGATGGACACCAAGCTCACCAAGTCCACAACTTTCCATCCCCAAACTGATGTCCAGAAAGAGGTCATCAACAATATGATCGTACACATTTTTTGCATGTACAACTCAAAGCATCCACACACATGGCGTGAGAGCCTCCCCTATGTACAACAAAGCTATAACCGGGCCCTCCACAACTCAACTGCCCACAACCACTTTCAGGTGGGCTTGGGATTCCAGCCACTATGTCCCATTGATGTAGCCATGCCATTTACAGTGACTCAAGCTGGTTCAACTCATGTACAATCTGAAGTTGCCAAGGAAAACAACTTCATTGAGCTCATTCATCACATTCACCAATAGGTTCATGATGTATTGGACAAAGCCAATGCTAAGTACAAGCAGCGACATGATCAACATCGGGTGCAACACAACATCCAGGTGGGTGACAAAGTGTGGCTACATTTGCAGAAGGAGTGCCTCACTGGACCCCACCGCAATCTTCGCTCGCTCCGATATGGGCCATACACCATCACCAAGGTTGTAGGGGACAATGAATTCAAACTCAGTATTCCACCATTCCTTTTTCTGCACCTAGTGTTTAATGTGGACCGCCTTTGACCCTACTTTCCACCTCTACTGGACACATCCGACATGGCAGAACAACTCACACCAACAAAGTTAAACCCGTAATGCATGGAACAAGACACAACTAATTGGATTATGGACACACAGATCAAGAACACCTGCCAGTAGAGGATCCAACTATATCGAGTTGTCAAAGCAGGCCAACGCCTTCACCAGGGCAAGTGGCTCACCGGGGACCAAGTTCAACAGAAGTTTCCTCATCTCATGGAGGAACTCAACACAATGGGTACCATTGCTTCCTAAGGGGGGAGGAATGATCCAGGTATATATTGGTGGCCACCCACCTATTCCACTTGGACCCTCACCATTGTTTCTTTTAGTTTTTCAATTTCCTTAACTGTAGCACAATTTACTATTTTTGGCAGTTTTTTAGGTCCTGAATTTCCGGAGCCATTTTGAGGCCCTAAACGACGTTTTTGGGCATCAAACATATGGAACGAAATCATATTCGTCAGAGGTTTGATGCCCAAAAAATGTCGTTTAGGGCCTCAAAACGTCTCCAGAAGTTCAGGACCCGAAAAACTGCCAAAAATAGTAAATTGTGCTACAATTAAGGAAACTGAAAAACTAAAAGAAACAATGGTGGGGGTTCAAGTGGAATAGGTGGGTGGCCACCAATATACACCTAGATCACCAACACCCAAGGACATCACAGTATCATTGCCACCCAACTCACCAGAACCCATACAACTAGACAGCCCAGAGAGCCTTGGGAACCTTGTAGATCTTCTGCTATCAATTGATCCGCCGAGCCAGCTAAAAGAGATGGAGTCTCAAGTACTGCAAAAGACTTATTTAAGACAGAGCACATTATCATTGAAAGAGAAGCTAGAACCAACACTCCAGTATCTGCAATAGTGCATGGAACTGTTATAGTTCTTCCCAACACAGACATAAGTTATCCCTCTACTTCCGATATCCCTGAAGAAAAAATGACCCAACAGTTGCAGGGACCATCCCCAGGAGATGAAGAGATTGGGATGCCTTCAGAACAATCCATGGCCAGTGGGATTCCACTTCAAATTAAACTCTTTTTGGAATCCACAATCACATCTAACAAGATAACTCAGTTTCTGACACTACAACTAGTAGGCTTGATCATAGATTCTACTAATCATTTAGAACAACAAATTCAGTAAGTCGAAAAGCAAAATGAATTCTGGAGATAGGAAGGGTTGTTGTAACAAACAAAAAGGACATATGAGGAGTATTTAAAACACCATGCAGAGCATAATAGAGAGAAAATGAAGGAAAAGTTAACAAAATTTTGGTTGACTTTCAGGAAAACAACACCTCAGTTGCCATAATTTAGTGCAACTGAAGAGCCAGAGAAGCAACTCGAATTAGTCCATAAATCATAGGAGATATTGGTCGATAGAGCATAGGAACTCTGAGAGTAGTTGGAGGGAATGAAGTTGAAGGCTAAGGAACAACGTAGAGAGCTCCAACAATAGATGGAAAGGGTTTTCCTGGAAGGAAACAATGCCAGAGATGTGATACATAAGAAGACTGTCGAGTGCACTACCATCTTCAAGGAAGTCAGTGATTGGATAGGTGTGATAACTCAATGCAACCAGGTGCTGGACTAATTACGCATGAAAATACAAACCCTTAACAAAGAAGCTTCCTCATCACAGGATCCTTTGGCACAACAAGAGAAGTTTGATGAGATTTAGCATGCCGAAAACACTTTGAATGCCCTGTTTGAAGCTCAAATAGTGGCCAAGAAGGAATTAAGAGAATTTCGACCAGTCATACAAAATGCATACCTTTAGATGCATCAGGTGGAGACACTAGCGGATGTAGAATGTAATTCTCTTATTGCATCAAATCCGAAGGAGTTCAACACTAGTGCAACACAACAATTTGTCTGAGAAGCATCATTGATTTTCAAGAAGTGGCAAGACAAAATTGAACATTTTCAAGAAGTCAAGCAGAAATCCATGGAACTATTGAGCTCTCATCACACCCTAAAAAAATTCTCTGCCAAACTCTACTTTTTGGGTACCACTTATTGTTTATTTTGGAACAATGTTGTTTTCGCTTATCTTTGTTTTCTACAATTTCTCCTTGATTATTTAAAAGTTTCCCTGAACATGTCAAAACTATCACAACTTAAAGGGAGTAACATTTGACTAAAGAGTCAACCACTAAGTCGTTTCACCTGACGCGTCCAAATTTCGGCACCCGGAAGAATCAGAGGTTAAAGAAAATTGTCCTAGAAAACTAAGGACGCTGATCGTCGGTTTTTGTCCGCATTGGTAAACGGGGAGTTGTTCTTTCATGATAAGCATTGCACAAGAAATTTTCTGATGACCGACCTCATTCAACATCGGCGAAACGCGAAAGGAAATATTCGTTTGCGGAGAAAGGGAGGAATCGCCGACGACCGATCCCGTAAAAACATTTCAGCGTCGATGGTTTTTTCTTTTGTAAGGAGTATCAACAAGAATCCTGTAGCTCGGTGCCGATCCCCGACTTCCCCTTTCAGAAAATGACACGATGGGATGTTTTATCTCTAAATATATGCTAGATACAATGCATTTAATTGATTGATTAATTCCAAGATCTTGCATCTGTCTCTAGTTAACAGACAACCCACCTTTACCGAGTACTCCTGAAGCGGATAACTCGTCCCACTCCGAGGAAGGATATCTTCACCCTGAAATACCTTACGCCCTCCCTCACGAGGAAGTGAATCAATTTAGAAGGATTACTAGAGCTTACGCCTGACAAATCAGAGCGTTGCCATTCACCCCCATCCTCCCTCGAAGAAAACAACAAGGCAAACCAGTGGCCAACACTCCCGACGAAGTTTTCGTACACTCCGTCGAATACTTAATAGACTTTGTGATCACCGAAATCCAAGAACCTCTTGACCTCATACCCGAGATGCCAATGGGTGACATCTCCAAACCTAACGATCTTTCGAAAGAGGAAGAGCCTAACTCCAACTCCGAAGATATGGAAGAGAACAATGATCATGAGGAGGAGAGAGAGGTTCCACTTCAAGGCGACCGACCTTGGTTGGTGGGGGACACCATGGCTGTCCCTGGACAAATACACAATCCCCTAGGAACCTGAAAAATTTGCTCCCCAAGTATGATCCTGAGACGTCAGGATTGCCCGAAGATCATATCAAGAAGTTCATACTCGCGATCAGGCTTATGAATGTTCAACATGAAGACGTAGTATGCAGAATTTTTCCCTACATGTTTGAGAACTTGGCTTCCACTTGGTATTTTAACTTGCCAATAGGATCCATAACTGGCTGGACTAAGTTCCAAAAGGACTTCCTAGACAAATTTGCCGAAGAAACTACCACAGGAGCCCTTATGGCCGAATTGTTTGCAGCCACCATGACCCCAAAGGAAAGGGTCAAATATTTCAATCAAATATTCACGACTATCCTAAACAAGTTTTAGCCCATGGCAAAACTGGCTCAAGAGTTGCAAATCGAGGTCTATGCTAACACTCTTTTGGGCTCTATTTCCATGTTCATTAAAAGAGCTGCTAAGAAAACCCTCACAGAGAATTTCAAAGAGGCCAAGACGATAGAGTTCCAGATGAAAGGGTGTAAAGAAGGCCAGGAATCTCTAGCAAGAAAAGAAAGCCAGTCCCCTCTCAGGAGAGGACTCCTCTTGACTAGACTGCCCGGAAAGCTAGCCGAACCAGCTCCCGATAAGGGTAATGGGGATATATAAGACCTGCAATGCATGGTCAAGAAAATATCAAATGAGATTATAGATATGAAAAGAACTGCAGGTGAGGGAAACCAAGGCCAGAGACCCTATAAGCCTTTCTTTAAAAGAAACCATCCTTTCAAAGCAATTGAACCTTCCCTAACCAACCTAAACATTGACTTAGGGAATGTCGCATCTGATTCTTTCTATACTTACCACCAAGAGAACCACTCAGAAAGGGAATGTCCTCAGTGGGTCAACGCTATGAATTTAATGGCCAATCATTTTCTGGGTGAAGTCTCTCTGACCGAATCACTCAACAGTTCGACCTTTAACATTTCCAATCAGGAAGAGGCTAACCCACCACAAGACATGGCCATGCTAATATGGGATCCTGACGTGATCACATCTTTGGAAGATCTGTTTAAACCTCAAGCACCACCCATAGAGATATCAGTGGTACAAACATGTAGTAAGGGTCAACCAGACCCAAAAGATACTGATACCACCTGTGTCTCACAAAGTAAATTAACTCCCGATCACCCGAGAATGCCTGTCGCTCCCAGTAAACACCCTCTAAGCATCCATACGTGGGAATATCCTAAGCTATATTATAACGTAGTTGAAGATTTGAAGAAGCTGAAAGCTAATATATCAGTTATGGACGTATGTAGAATCCCTCAGCAGAATGACCTTATGTTGCAATCTTTAAGTTTGGTAGAAAACCTGGCCATTGGTGATGGTCGAGAGAAGAATCTACCCCCCAAAGATTTGGAAAGCAAACCAACGATAAACACCTACTCAGAAGGCAAGAAGGAGAGACCTTTTGTGCCTCCTTTCCTTTTAACGTTCGAAATCTTCAATAGGAATCTTCACAATTGTCTGGTAGATTTTGGAGCGTCTTCTAATGTCATGCCCTTGGCCATTTGTAATAAACTAGGTGTTGTCCCTCTCAAAAGTGATAATCATGTTATACAACTAGACAAAACCCAGGTCAAGGTTATGGGGGAACTCAAAGATGTGATGATCAGGATAGCGACACACCCTAGTTTCGTGCAGGTGATTGATATCATTGTAGTAGATATCCTTTAGGCATATGGGCTATTATTGAGCTGAGATTGGTCCGAAAAGATGAATGGATACTTTAGTACTGACTGGAACACCTTTTTCTACCACTGAAAGGATACAAGAACATGATCTGAATTGATAGGGAGAGGTATCTGAAGCATACGATCATCGATATGGAAGCCCCAAATGAACCAACCTCCATGGATTTTTCCATATTGGGTAATTATTCTCGTGACTCCTACTTCAGGAACTTCCCTCCCCTCATATCCAATGTTCTGCTTACCCAAAACTCTGAGCTTCCTTTCCAGGAGAAATCGTCGATGCCGACAGAAGATTCTCTCTTTTGTCAAAACCCCGTGTCGGGTCTAGTGGAAGGAAAGGGTGGATAACATAACATCAACAATGGTGAAGGAAGGAATGATTGTCATTCATGTATTTGGACCCTCTATTTTGATGGATCCAAGTCATAAGAAGGATCAGGAGCGGGGTGTATTCTAATCGACCCAAGGGGTAGGCGGAATTTCTTGTCTTGTAGGCTAGAATTCGAGTGCACCAACAACACTGCCGAGTATGAAGCCCTATTGCAAGGGTTAAAGAAAGCTATATATCTTAATGTCAAAGAATTAAAGGTTTTTAGAGACTCAGAAATCATAATTAGACAAGTAAGAAACACGATACATTGCAATTCGCCCCACCTTAAGAATTACCAGCAGGAGGTGCACAGGTTAATAGAATGCTTTGGAGTTTTCAACATTACCACAATCCCCAGGGCAAATAATACCCTTGTTGATTCCCTAGCCACAATCGCTTCTAGGCTATCGCCCTTAGAAGATTATGAAGCCTCCTGATTCACTATAGAACTGCTCTACAAGCCATCGGTACCTAATAACATTTCTAATTGGAAAGTCTTCAAAGGAGATGAACAGATCATAAGTTTTTTGACCAATCAGGACAATTTCAAAGATCTCACTATTGATGATGAAGAGTTCCAAGAGCACTCAACGGAAAAGGGTCCTATGGAAGACCGACATACGGATAGATCAAGGGCCCATATGATCCCGAAAGGGGTAGCTAATCTAGAAGATTTGTTTGATCTAAAGGAACGATTCAAAGGTCCTAAAAGCGCAAAGACTGGCAGCTCTTGTCCCCTCCATGAGACTATGAATCTTGGGACCCCAAAGAACCCAAGGAATGTAAACCTCGGCAAAACTATATCTATGGAAGAAAGAAAGGCCTACCTCAAGTTGTTTAGACAATACTAGGACATTTTTGCATGGTCCTATAAGGAGTTGAAAACATATGATACTCGTATTATTCAGCACACCACCCCATTGAAACCCGAAGTCAAGCCTTTCTAATAGAAGCTCAAGAAATATCACCCTTCATTAGAACCTCTCATGTACCAGGAATTAAGGAAACTCCTGCATGCAAAGATAATTTTCTAGGTTAGGCACTCTGCCTGGGTAGCAAATCTTGTTCCGGTGAGGAAAAAAATGAGAGAAATACGATTGTGCGTAGACTTTCAGAACCTCAATAAATCTTTGGAGAAGGACAATTATCCCATCCTGCCGATGGAACAACTCTTGCAAACCGTGTCGGGCTCAAAGATTTTTTCTCTACTCAATGGTTTCTCAGGATACAATCAAGTGTTGGTTTCGGAGGAAGACTGATTGAAAACCACCTTCCAAACCAAGTGGGGAACCTTCGCTTATAAATAAATGCCTTTCGGCTTAATTAATGCAGGAGCAACCTTCCAAAGGGCCATGGACGTGGCATTTCGAGGGCTTATAAACAAGTGTGTAGTAGTATATTTAGATGACATGACGGTGTATTTGAAGGATAGGAGGGAGCACATCCAACACTTAACTCAGATTTTTGAAATATGCAGGAAGTACGATATATCATTAAATCCTAAGAAAACTATCTTCGGGGTTGAAGAGGGGAAGCTTTTGGGTCATATTATATCTCAAGTAGGAATTCGTATAGACCCCGAAAGGATTAAGGCCATAGCACAACTTCCGTTAACTCATAACAAGAAAGCCATCCAGTCTTTCTTAGGGCAAATCAATTTCATGAGGAAGTTCACTCCCGACTTCACCGAAATTATCAAAACCTTACAACATATGATTCACAAAGATGTCAAATTTAAGTGGGATGAGGAACGAAAAAATGCTTTCAACAAAATCAAGCTGCCATATCCCGGGCTTCGGTATTCCGAAGTCCCGATTTCAATAGAGGCTTTAATTTATATACCTTTGCTTCTGACCAGTCGCTGGCTGTGGTTTTAACTCAGAAGGACGATGACAACAACGAATCCCCAGTATCATTTATGAGCACTAACCTTCAAGGAGATGAGCTCAACTATCCTTCCATAGACAAGCAGGCCTACGCAGTCTATAAGGCAGTAAAGCATTTCAGGTCCTACATCCTCAAGAACCACACTAAGGTGATTGTGCCACACCCTGAAGTCTGATCTCTGTTCACCCAACAAGAAATGGGAGAAAGAAGAGGGAACTAAATGGAAGTAGTCCAAGAATTTGATCCAGACATAAAACCTGCCAAGATGGTGAAAGGACAAGGTTTGTGCAAGCTCACAGTCGAAGCCCATGGTCAAGTAAATGAAGACTTTGGATGGGAGAATGAAATAGCTCTATGGTGTGGAGAAGTAGCATACATTCCCCCGGGATGAGATTCCTGGTACAAGGACTTGTCTTACCTACTACATCATGGAACTTGTCCCGAAATCCTCAACCCAAGAGAGAGAAGAGCCCTCAGGTTAAAGTCTGCACAATATCGTCTCATAAATTCGGTGCTTTTCTGGATCAACTATGACGAGGTGTTGTTGAGGTGCCTCGAACGTGAAGACACCGATAAGGTTCTAAAGGAACTTCATGATGGCCCTGCCGTAGGACATTTTGCTAGAAATACCACCGCTCATAATATTCTAAGGGCCGGCTACTACTGGCCCACCTTGTTCAAAGACGTGCATACTTACGCTAGAAACTGTAAGACTTGTCAAATAAGTGATGGAAAGGAGAGAAGGGCAACAGTTCCTCTTCAGCCTGTGATTGTTTCGAGGCCCTTTGAGTAGTGGGGGTTAGATATCATAGGAGAAATTATGCCCAACTCTTCTAAACTGCACAAGTACATTCTTACTGCCACCGACTATTTCACAAAGTGGGCGGAGGCCATCCCTCTGACTCATGTAAACAAGAAGGTAGTGATCCAATTCATAGAACAAAAGATAATCACAAGGTTTGGTCTCCCCTCTTTTCTGGTATTTGATAATGCAGCTTACTTCTCCTCTACACTATTGACAGAATTTGCTCTAGACAAAGGAATCATAATCAAGTACTCTGCAAATTATTACCCTCAGGGAAACGATGTGGCGGAGTCGACTAACAAAAATCTGGTAAGGATATTAAAGAAGACAGTTACAAATAACCAAATAAATTGGCATAATCAACTTCATAATGCCCTATGGGCCGATAGGGTCACACCCAAAAAAGCCATAGGAAACTCCCCGTACTTTCTAGTCTACGGCAAGAAGCTATCCTCCCAAACGGGCTCTATCTGCCATCTCTTCAATTGGCCCAAGATTCCAACGAGGAACCCTTATCAGCCATGCAACAAAGAATCAATACTCTACTCATGCTAGAAGAAGATAGACATAAGGCTAAGTCAAAATTCCTAGCTCACCAACAGATAGTGAAACGATGCTTCGATAAGCATAAGGCCAAAGAAAAGGGTTTTGAGGTAGGAGACTTGGTACTAAAATGGGACAGAGTGAATGAACCAAAAGGGAAGTTTTCTAAGTTTCAAAACCTATGGCTTGGACCTTTCCAGGTTGCTGAAAAGATAGGGGCAGGTACTTATCGATTGCAAAACTTGAGGGGAGAACTTGGCGCCCTCCCAGTAAATGGTCAGGCCCTAAAACAATATTTCCAATAATAATAATAATAATAATAATAATAAATATATAAAAAAGGAGGACTAGCAAGAAGAACATAGATTCTACGTTCGCCCAGTGAATCGCCATTAGTTGAGCTCTCAATACACCCTAAAAAAAGTCTCTGCCAAACTCTACTTTTTGGGTACCACTTATTGTTTATTTCAGAACAATGTTGTTTCTGCTTATCTTTGTTGTTCCTGAACATGTCGAAACCATCACAACTTAAAGGGAGTAACATTTGACTAAAGAATCAACCACTAAGTCGTTTCACCTGACGCGTCCAAATTTTGGCACCTGGAAGAATCAGAGGTGAAAGAAAATCGTCCTAGAAAACTAAGGACGTTGATTGTCGGTTTTCGTTGGCATCGGTAAACAAGGAGTTGTTCTTTCATGATAAGCATTGCACAAGAAAGTTTTTGATGATCGACCTCATTCAACATCGACGAAATGCGAAAGGAAATAGTCGTTTGCAGAGAAAGGGAGGAATCGTCGACGACCGATCCCATAAAAACATTTCGGCATCGACGGGTTTTTCTTTTGTAAGGAGTATCAACGAAGAATCTCGTAGCTTGGCGCTGATCCCCGACTTCCCCTTTCATAAAATGACACGATGGGATGTTTTAGCTCTAAATATACGCTAGATACGATGAATTTAATTGATTGATTAATTCCAAGATCGTGCATCAGTCTCTAGTTTGTGCACAGATCCCAATGACCATTTTAACCTGTAGATACAATTCATCTCCCTCCGTGCCTCCGCCGCCAACCTATGTAAAATTGATTACAAGGAATTGGTGGTAAGTAGTTTAAATTTCGTCCCATTACTTGTATTAACAACTTGATGCGACTGGTAAGTTCTCTCTCATTATATTACCCTGAATTATTATGAGCCAGAGCATTCTGCGTGCAAAGAGGTATGGAACATCTAGAGGAGCAAGACGAATGGCCCGTAGAAGGCTTCCAAGGTATAATGAGTATTAGGAAACATATTTTAGCAAGCATACAGGTATGTACCAGTCTAGTTTTGATTTCATTTCACATATAAATTAAGATCTAATATTATTCTATGTGTTGGCCCTAATTGAGCGTCTTCAGTTGCAGGAATGATGCCTCCAAAGAAACCCACCACCAAGAAATCTTCTAGAATCCCAAAGCCGCAAGAATCAAAAGCAGGAGAAGGCTCCTCCCTAGTCGTTGCAAGAAAATTGGAATTCACTTCCAAGCCAAAGCCCATCATCAAGACGATCACCAAAGAAGCCTTCGCTCAGCCCCCGTCCTTTAGGGACACAGAGGCGAACATTGGGACCAAGACAACATTCCCACGATGGGAAGATCTGTTCAAGGAAATCAAGCACAGAGAATTTCGTGAATATGCCCCGCATAGCGATCCTCACACAAGGAAGTTGGATGATGAGGTTTTTGTCAACATCCACAAGGCTTACCTACACATGGTGGTGAGCAGGACTCCGGTATTCCATTGCATCAAAATTTTGAAATGGATTATTGATCACAACGATGCACAGAAGTGTGTAATTAATGATGATAATGGTCAAATCGTCGGGTTTTCCTCCCAGTAGAAGTCCAAAGGTATTACAAGCTCAGGGAGCCAGATGAATGTTTGAACAAGGATTTTGTTGTGAAATTTTATCAAAAGCACGACACCAGCAAAATCATGGCGTCTTGGTGGAGAGAAGACAAAAAATTCACTAACCGAAACTCTGGCTGGTACCCGACGACCAACCTCAGACAACCTTATATCTATCTAATGGCTCTCCTTTGCCAGTTTCATGGAGAAAAATATTTCTCTAGGTTTTTGGAGGCATGGATGCCTTTGGCTTATACTGTCACCGTCTTTGGAACAAGATTCAACTGGGGCGCGATCATCTCCAAACATCTTAGCACCTGCATTCTACAGGCTTAGCAGTCGAAGGAAGGAGAAACCCCTGCCTTCTACATGGTGTCTTATCCATTGGACATCATCTGTGCAAGAAATGCTTCGCAATAATGAACCTGATCTGGCACGCTTCCAAGCTCCCGATCGATGTCTATTTTAGCATCTTGTGGGAGAACAGGTATAAAAGATCCCACTCTCTCATTTGCGACCAATTTATTGCACCTATTCAAGAAAGAGTGCCTAAGGCTGTTTGATGCGGCCAAAAAGGTTATATCGAAAGTCGGTCACTAGTACCTGGACAAGCGCGAAACCTACATTAGGGTTTTCGGCATCACAGGAGCACCACATTTGCTACCTATATATGTCCCTGACTGATTGGTACTAGCGAAAATATGTTACCAAACTATCTTGCAGGGTTACAACGCCACGTTGGTGAAGGATAAGAAACTCACATTCATACCCTATGGGTTTCATATAGGCTTCTACCAGGTTAAAGACACTGCGCAGGCCAAATAAGAGGGATTAAGTCAATTGGAATTGGTTCCAGACAAATCATTTTCTCAAGCACGATCCCAAGGGTCTGGTCTTGAAACATGCATCACAAGTATCGTCCTATTGGCCTTATGCCCACGACTGGTTTGAGGATGAAATATTCACTGAAAATGCTCAAGATTGGGATGAGGTGGTGACAAGAACGACTGACCCTAGAATAACCAAGTTTAAGGCCATGAGTTGGGAAGAGCAAGTAGCGTCCTTGGATGAAAGAGCGCAAAGAGTGGAAGAACTTCTCAGGACTAGGGAAGAAAGGGTAACATTTGAATCGGCCAAAATGATGGAAGCTCCCCAGGAAGCCCCTATACAGAACTGGAATTTTCTCGGAACTCCAGGTGCAAGGGAAAGAGGGACACTATTGCTCCAACATGCTCAACAAATAATGGATCCGACCCTCTTATCAAGCGTTTCGACCAGTAACCCGGAAGAGAGCCCGGCAGGGGTAGGCGGCTTCTAGCTCACAGACCCCGGTAACATCAATGGGTCAAATGACCCTCAATCCGCACTGCCGCTAGCCGATTCACCGGCAGGTGTGACGGCTCAATTGAAGCTGGGTCAGGTGTCGGTCGAAACTAGTGCGCCTAACCCTCTGTCTGAGTTCATAGATATATACAGTGATGATGAGAGTTCGGAGGCATCTCAAAAAACCTCTGTGCATGTAGAAGAATAAAAAGGAGTCGAAAGCGGCTTAGATATAGAAACGCCCAATGCGCCAGAGACCCAAGCAGGTAGTCCCAATGACAATTCAGAATTAGACATGTCAACAGAAAGATCCCTACAGAAGGACGTCGGCGATGCCACGGCTAGAATACAGGCAAGTATTGAGCTCGCTCCCGACACATCCATCCCACTTGATACTTAGGTCCCCAATAAACATCAGGAAGAGGCTGGGCCTTCAGAACAAAACAAGGAGGTTCAAGAGTTTGATCTTGAACAAATATATACCACCAGAAGCCTAGGAAACATGCTTACATGGGGCGACCAACAGATACCAGAGCTGGTAGATGAAGTGGCAGACATCTATGTGATCTCCTTTGATCAAAAGAGGAAGGCCATCGTGCAAAGGACTGCTAAGAAGAGGAAGATTTTTGTGGACCGTTCTATTTTGGTTACCACAGAGGAATGCTTGATCAACACAGCAGATGCTCACATGTCTAAACTAATAGGCATGGGAAGATCGCTCTCTGATGCTTCCTAGAATAGGGCCAGGAGGGATGAAAGAGAACTAGCGGATAATCTGAAGGAACTGGAACACCTGCGCCTTATTATTGAGTATCATAAAGGTGCCACACAGACTGCGACATATTTGAAGAGTGAGTTTTCAGGAGTTTAAAATGAGTACAAGAAAGAAAGAACTCTATTAACTGAAAATATAATTGAATTCCATGAGGACACTCTCATGGCTCTCGCAACATGCAAGGAGATGGAATGATGGCATGAAAGAGCACAACAAGTGGTAGAAAGGCTTGAATACATTGAGGCAGTCCAACAGGGTCAAGAAAAGGAAGAACATGGAATTCGACTGTTAAACAAAAATAGCCTTGACCGCATAAAGAGATCCACAGAATATTGGACTAAGATGTCCCGGGATGCACGTCGAGAGATCCGAGAACAATATGCCAAGTGCCAGAAGCACTGGGATAAAATTAATAAAGTAATGAAAGATATCAAGCTCCCCGAGTTCGGCAACCCCAGTGAGTTTATCGACATAAGAAACGTGCTCAAGATGTCTGCCGAACAAGACTCCCTATGGGCCGAAGAGTGCGTGAAGGTAACCAATGTGAGGCTAGGATAGGTGCGACAATTCACAGAACATGCGATCAGAGCTAAAACCATGTTGCAACAGTTAAATTCCACCTTGATAAAATACCGAGGGCATGCAGCGGACATCAGAAGGATATATGTGGCCCCAATGGAACAACATAGATTCCCATGGGCCCATACTTGTGAAGAACTCTTTATCAGATGGTCCGATTATGAAAGAATCCACCCTTTTCAAGAAACAACTCAGGTGGACTGTTGAAAGACTGCCAGATAATGACACCACATGGTGATTTTTTATTAGCTCAAATTGTATTTTACCATTAATTACTGTTAAGACTTTATATTATAAATAAGAACATCAACCGATGGTCCAAGAGGTCGATGGTTTGTTGCAAGAAATATTTTCTTTCTAGTTGTTAAGAATTATTTTGGAGCTGCTATGAATGAAGAAGTCCTTCTGGACCATAGACGAAGTTGTTTTCATCATATGCACTTGTAATTGAGCCTAGAGAAGAACTATTTCCTATTCATTTCATGAGAAGATGTAACAAGTAAGAGCTAGCGAATATATTGTCAAGTTATCTGGTGCAATTGTTTCGCTGTTCTTTTCTCTAATGATGGAAATGATAAATCGTTGTGTGGATATATGATGAAGGATTATGGTAGATGAATTATTTTGCTTGCTATTGATCTTATCATATAACTGTTTTCTTCTAATTAGTATTCTCAAACAGTAATTGGATGCTCACATGGTTAACGTATTATTACTAGGCTTGTGGTATAGGATTATCGTTTTCATGTTTGAGCAACGGGTTATCCCAAGCTCAGCCTCTTCTGCAGTAGTTAAATTTGATCTCATCTTGTTTTCTTGGATAGTGTAGGTTAAAATCTCAGCTAGCGATCAAGTGCTCACATGGTTAAAGTATTATTACTAGGCCTGTGGTAAGAGATCGTTGTCTGCATGCTGGAGTGAGGGTTATCCCGAGCCCGACCTTTCCCAGTCTTTAGAGTTCCTTATCATTGTGTGGCCAAGTTGGTTTATACCGGATTTTTATCACATTTATCCTAACTAAAGATAAAATACCCAAAGAGAAAATCCCGACTAAAGGATATGCCTCCACAAGAAAACACAAAGCCCATTGATTAAATTGGTCGGATCACGAGATCTAGAGAACCATTCCAATCACAAACGCTACAGAGTCTAATTGGGCCTCTGTGGCGGGTTTGGTTCCTATTGTTGAGTTAAGGGGTTTAAGACACATCAACAAGAACTAGTACCAAAGTTGGGCCCTTCATTTGAAGGAGCTGAGGAATAAAAATATCGAGTCATGGATGGAATTCGACCAAAAGAAGAAAGAAAAGGCACAAAAGGATCACAAGCCAAATTAGATACCATAGAAGGACCGAAGACTTGACTCAGGGCGAGTCAAGGATTGTGTTCGTGGATTTTTTGGCCCTTTTTTTTAAGGTATAGAAGTGTCAAAAGATACCATGGAGTTAGATAACCAGTAAAAATAAGGGAAAATAAGGCCGGGCGAAAGAGCGCACAACAGAAAGGCATTGGAACAGAAAATGGTTGGAGGCCAGCGTACAATTAGTTTTGGGAGGAGCACTTGAAACAAAATTAGTAAGAGAAGAGAACTCATAGGTTATCAATCAAGAAAATAAGGATTTTTACTTTAATTGAAAGAGGGAGGAAAGTAGAAAAGCAAGAACTGAGTTATGAGCTAGATATGAATTGTAATGAGAACTAGTCTCATATTACTGTAGAGCTAGTAATGGAAATCCTAGTTGATCTAGTACTGTTTTAAGATGTACTTGTTGGTCCTATCAAGTATGAATTTGTATATGTATGATGTAAGATGTCCATGTATATGGAGTAAGCTCATGATATAATATAATACTAGTGGAGATAAAATTAAATAAAAGACACATGGTTATAATGATTCATGTGTTCATAGAATGATATGATGTTCTGTATTTTATGTATGATGGTTTTGTGTGTTCTTTATGATGATCTGCGAAACTATGTTGTTGTGCCTTGGGTATGAACTGTTGAGGGATTTGATATAGTTAATATATCTATCACAATAATGGTAGTAATATTGATAACGCATATATATGAACAAACATTCCTCCTACCCTTCCCTAATTCTTTAAGTCTCAGTTGTGCTTCGGGTGAGACTTCCTCCCTTCTAGGAAGATGGAAATTCCAACGCACTATACTACATCAATACCCTTTTGTTGGTAACCTAAAGAGGACCCTAGTATGAAAAATTTTTCACCAACAAATCCATTTTTCAGACTCCATGGGGGAGTTGCAGAAAACCATGTATCTTCCACGGTTCTAGTAGATGGATCACATAATCTTGTTAATTTTTGGTTGCAACTTTTCTATGACATTTTGGAGAATGAAAAAATTATCCAGAAATTACGAAAAATCATCAAAATCACTCTAGGAACTGGAAGAAACTCATGGGAACACATTGTTGCTAACCTACCAGAATGGAAAAACAACTATGTACAAAGAAGGAAGAAGAGGTCTATTAGGGAATTCAAGATAAATTCTCATATAGATGGTTATGATATCAATGATGCTATGCTCTACTTGGGTTTAGACGTTAACATCCTACCCAAGAAAACATGGGAGGTAATGTGAAAGCCCCATGTTGTCTTATTCACCCATTCAGTTGCACATGACCAAACAATACTTCATTTACCCCATGGGAAGGTTGGCTAACATCAAGGTGGACATTGTAGGGGTTAATACCATGGAATACTTTGAGTTCATTGAGATTATGGGCGAGAAGGACCTATGCCCTAACTTTCCTAGAATTGACTGGGCGTACGACAAATAGGCTATCATTGACCTCAAAAAGGAGCTCATGATATTTGAATAAAATGGAGTAAAAGTCATCCAACCCTTGTATCCATATGAGGGGCCTAGATATACATAACCCTCTAATGAGAACATGGAGATCGACATCTTAGATCAATTGTATACTATTACTTTAGGTAAAGGGGTGGACTACATTAACCCCACTACAGATGGATCTATGAGTTGGTGAAGTATTCAATCTGCGGGAGAGGAATTGGAGGTAACTTTTGAGGATTGGTAGCATGGATGGTATGAAAAATTATCTAGATGTTAAAAAACCATTAGAGTGTCCAGATGGATCTGGAATGAACTCAGAGAGCATCCATTATATGATGGGGTCTCTGAGTTACACAAATTTTTGGTTGAAATGGAAAAAAAGTTTGGGATAGATTAAATAATATCTACTTTGGCTGTAGCCCTATGTAAAACCCCTGCCAAGTGGTGGTCGATGCATAAAATCACTTTCCTTCATGGGACCAAATCAAATTCGCCATGCAGTATCATTTCAGTCCTTCGCATCAATGCCACCCAGAGAGTTTAGAACATAAGCTGCAACATCACATGCTACCGGTCAAATTCTATGAGGGGACAACCGATCCAAGAGAGCACATTTCACAATGTCTCAAAGTATGGAGAGCAGCACAACTACATCTTTATTTTTGGGTGCACCAATTTTTTCATTCACTGGAAAAAATTCCAATTTCCTGGTGAAGAACACATGACCCACACTAATAGGGGGGGTGAATTAGTGTGTGAACTATTTTACCTATTTATTTTCATAAGTTACCACTTAAAACATATTTGAACGGATTAAGAACAATCACATCATAATTACAATGAACACAAAGACACCAGATGTTTGTATAAGCTTTTGTATAATAAATATGAACATAGTAATATGAATATATCTTAGAGAGGATTTTCTTTTAGCACCAACTGAAGTAAGGAGCACCAACTCTCAGCGAAGACCCAGCTTGGCGCAAGTCCCAGCTGTTGAGCAACTGAGAGGGGGGGGGTGAATCAGTTGTTCCCGATCTTAAACAATTATGCTTCTTTTAAACTCTTTGCTGAAACACTAAATGATGACCACAATAATGCAGGGAAATAAACAATAGCACATTCAACATTAGTCACATATATGAGAAACACAGAGACAGATATTTCCTGAGGAAACCCAT
>ML823986.1:0-26925 GCA_009831015.1 Picea engelmannii
GATGGCCATGGACATATCCATAGTAGATATTTAAAGCAATGTATATTGTGCACTTTCTCCACTAATATTATATATTTTTAGTTAATTTTAATAGAATAATAATACTCATCATCTAAATTTAAGTTTACATCAAATTTATGTACGAGAACTTTTTCTTTTGTTTGTGGGAAAGAGACCAACTATTTGACTACTAAAGTCTATGTAGGTATGCATACCCTACCCTAGCCTCCTCTCTATATTAATAATAATATTAACCCAAAGATACTATAAAAAAATGATATCGTGACCCGTGCACACATAAGTGGATCAAAGCCCACCCCCATGTCCTTCAACTTTTCAATGAGCACCTGAGTGGGCTCAATGGTTAAGAACATGTGTTATCTCCAGGGAGGTCACAAGTTCAAAACCGGCGGGGGGTAGGGATGCTCATATTGGCCCGTTGTGACAAGGTTGGAAGGGTAGACGACCCCTGGGATAGAGGTTCACTTCGGTGGGGCTTGGGACATCTCGGCCCCTGCTGAGTCACAAGTTATTGGTATAAACCGGCGGGGGGTAGGGATGCTCATATTGGCCCGTTGTGACAAGGCTGGAAGGGTAGACGACCCCTGGGATAGAGGTTCACTTCGGTGGGGCTCGGGACGTCTCGGCCCCTGTTGAGTCACAAGTTATTGGTATATCTGGCTTGCGGGCTGTTGGATATACTCTTGGGAGGTTGTTGTTCCCATGGTTAAAAAAAAATAATAATATTAACATTAATTAGATTTACTTAAAATCTATAAAGTATTCTCATTTAAAAAAAAATCCAATAAAAAAGAAGGGGATTAACATACACACACAATCAAACATTCTATAAAAAGAAATAAGAAGACTTAATATATAAATATACAATAGTATTAAAATCAAATAGAAGTTTATGAGAAAAGTTTTTTTTTTTTTTTTTAATTTGAGATGAAGAAAAAATGGAAATCTTTAAATACTCTTAATATTTATATGATGAGTATGCATCCATTATTAGAGGTTTGATCTATTTTACTCTATGGTGTTTGTGACCACCATACTCAATTGGTGTGATATATTTTACTCTATGGTGTTTGTGACCATTGTTATCCCCTAGCCTAGCGATAACTAAGGAGATCATGTCTCGAGGCCCACAGGTCCTAGACATGGAGTAGCCAGAGCCAGACTACTTGATCATGGCCCCAGAGGGCCCCTCTTTTCTTTAGTGGAGTCCATGTCTCACCAGCAATAGTATCCATAACACCAGCCTGGTCTTGAAGTAGCGGTGAGTTTTT
The DNA here is from genome assembly GCA_009831015.1 of Picea engelmannii. NCBI lineage: Eukaryota > Viridiplantae > Streptophyta > Pinopsida > Pinales > Pinaceae > Picea > Picea engelmannii. The sequence goes on from ML823986.1 coordinate 1,293, forward strand.
CTCCATGAGGTAATGAGTCCGAGTATCATGGTATGTATCACTCTCATTTTTGAAACACTTGAACTTGTTGTATCGAATCCTTCTTCATTTCATGACGTTTTCTCGGAAATTACGCTCTTTACCTCATTCAAACCTAGAAGGGTGACATGATGCCCTAGGAAGTTGATTTCCCTTTAGGATGGGTTGCTATTGGGTGGATCTGTGAAAAGTCATCGTCCGTTCTCTCCATACTTTTCACTTTCCATATCTATTCATTTCATCTCCCCTATCCTTGTTTGGGCATTGGGATTGGCTACACTAGGAATGGTTGTACCTTACCTTGTGGGAAGAAGGGGCTAAAGGATCAGAGGATAAAAGTAGCTCGCAAGAGCTAAAAGTCAATGTTGAAACCTTCGAGATGCTTCGCCTAGGGATCCCAAAGAAAGCAGTGAAAAGCTTCTCAGTAAGAAAAGGGGACCCATAAGACAACATAAACACTCAAGGCACTAGTTGATGGATAGGAGGTCTCGTCACGAGCCATCCTATTATGACCATGGGAATGTAGCGGTATGACACTACCACCTATCTGGTCACCAAGCTAGGGTAGTTGCTCTTGGTGGCATAGCCATGATTTTTTTGTGGATAACGTTGTCACCTCTGGTCATCAAGCTAGGACAGTGAACCTCAACTATTTCCTTGAAGCACAAGAGAAAAATATCAAAAGAAATACATCTAAGAGTAAAAGGGAATGAATGGGCTAGGAAACAATTACAATCATGAAAGGGTGCAACTCACACACTACAAAGGCACCCATAGGTAAGACTTTAAATTTCCCTATTATTACATGCACCCCATGCCCAAATACTTACCCCATGCCACCTCATACACTGACATGACTTGGACTAGATCCCACATGGGAAACACCCCAAACTTAAGAAAGGTTTGCCCAATAGAACACCTTGAGACCTTCTCCAAAGATAACTTGTCAAATAGCATAACATCTTTGAGAATTTGTTTGGGTTAAGGGGGGTTTGATGCACATGTTTGGGTAATTTAATTATTGGATTTGTTTTACATGCTATGATCTCTATCACTTATAAACCCGTGTACGACATACTTATTATTGTTGCATGATTGGTGGACAGGTGCATATGAGGGAATGATTAAATCGGACCTTTATAGGGCTCAAATCCCACCAATGGATGCTAACACCCCAACCAAGGGTCATGACAGGGATTAAAAAACTTGCACCAGGAGAAAAAAGGATGTTTCCTTTGGAGACACCTTGACAGACCTAGACCCAAGGGATCTTTCTCCTCCCACATGGACATTATCCCTTGAGGGTCCTCGACGTCATCATGGATACCCTAGACATCATCCAAAATTGGTCTTGTCATCTTGGATGACATTTATGAGGCATTGGCACATGTGGGCAAGGATTCAGGCCTTTGGAGGCCCAATGTTTAACCTTCCTTTCCCAATATTCCATACTTGTGGCACAATGTCACCCTAGAGGTGCATGACGTCACCCCTCGAGTGATTCTTAGATGAAAATTAATTTTATTTTGTCCATATTTAATTTGTGTAAAAAACTCGCGAGGTCGGTCCAATAATTATGAACTGAAATTAATTTTAGGTTAAATTTTGTATAAATAAGCAAAAAGTGACATTCATTTTCATCACAACTTGTCAGCTAAGACAATAAGTTTGAAATTTGTGCCCTAGTAAGGGTAATTGGCTGAAATTGTGAGGCACCATTCTTGTTTAAGGCTATTTTTTGCAACTTGGATCAATCTTGGAGGTTTTATGGTGATCTTGTATGGTATTCTCTTGATTATTCTTGGTGCAAGTAAGTGGAATCTGCATTTTGTCATATATTGAATGGTTTTTTGTATGGTTGTATTTTCTCATACAATATTAAGAAATTGCATGGTGTACTTAATGCTTGAAGTAAGAAACTTAAATTGCTACTTTCTTACTTTTTATTTGCCAAACCTTTCATTGAATTGATCTAGTAACTAGTGAAACCCTAGAGCTCTAAATGGATATCACTCTAAGGATTTTGACTTAGCTATTGTTGTATAAATTTTACTCCATAAGAAGCCTAAGTAGAGAAAGGCGCTAGGTCCTAGAATTGCGTAAACCCTAGCATCTTGTCTCTTGAGGTCAATGCGTAGGGGGACTTAAGTTAATACTTATCCTATGCATTTTCCCTCTTAGAATTTTGTGCATCATCATCAATTGATTTTCTGCCTTAGAAGAATTTGTCCACCTTGACTCCATTACCCTTGAGGAACTAGTCCTCTTCTCCTATTCCTTGACAAGAGTACACTCAACTTCACTTGTTATCTCTACCAACTTAACCTAACCTACTAACCTAGTTTTAAGGTACTAACTTGCTGCTATTGATAACACTACTACAACCACTATATAACATCCCATTTAGCTTATAAGTTAACTAAACCAACCCAAAAAATTGCATGAAGCAAAGTATTATCAATTGGAGTTAAAGTGTACTTAAATTGCTCTCCACAAAGTGCATTTCTGAAGGTTTCTTGCAGCTGTCATCACTCTTTTTTTGATTTCTTTACAACCACTTTTGAGAGCCTGTTAAACCCATTTGTTGATTGATAAGATACACAAAATTTGTACTAGGAAAACCACAATCAATAAATGCTAAAAGTGTTCACTAAATTGCCATAGCAAATTATTTTTCTGAAATTGTTTACTGCTGTCATAATTGTTAATTTGTTGTTGTTATGAGTACTTTGATAACCCTTCTAAATTTATTACTTGGCTTATATTAATCTAGAAATTGTAAGTGGAAAAAGTGTTATCATTTCAAGGTCTATATATTTTATTACATTGTCCTTATAAGTTACAATTACTGGATTTATTACTGCTGCTACACATCTATCATTTATGCATAAACTCGCTTTGTAGCAGACTTTTATACTGAAGTCATTGAATGAAAGCATTGATATCATTGATTATTATATAAAGTTTGATGTTTCTTTGGTAAAGGGCAGGTATCATTCACCTTATTTCCCCTTAACCCCTTGACACATCCTTTCCATGTGACTTCATTCATTTGAGTGACCTATAAAGAGGGGTGGTATTACCTTGTCTTATCCTCCTTCATCAACCAACTAGGTCTTGGGACGTCTCCCTTGGATTGAGGTTTTCCTCCTCCTAAAGAGAAAGAGGTACCTTATTGAGGTGACAATGATAGGGTTACCTTTGTGTTACATCAATCTAATCCTACTTGCCTTTAGGATTTGGGCAAGTATAGATTGCATGATAACATTTTTGGCGCCGTTGTCTGGGAACATTGAGCCATTTTTCCTCGAACAACATTTTTCGGTAAGATTATCCAAAGCCTTCATTTCACAAATCTTACCCGACGACTCCACTTAGGGTGATTCCCTATTTTCCCTTTGATGATACCTAGAAGAATTATCTGGCAACTCCACTAATGACAAAGCCAACCATGGATTCTCAATGGGACCCAGGTAATTTTAAACCCTTAGATATGTGTTAATTTCTGGGTCACCCTTGACAAATGCCTCCGAGGTATGAAAATTGGCTCCCTAGATTCACTGGTAATGATGGGCTTATAGCCGAAGATAACATGGATAATTTTGGGGATTTCTTTCAACTCCACCCTATTAGTGATTATGTTGAATATTTGGTGATTCAAATTTTCTCTTCCACTCTTCATGGCAATGATAGGAAATGGTATGACAGTCTCCCTGATGCCAACATTACATCTATGGAACAATTAGAAGAAACCTTTCTTGAGAAATGGAATATTAAAATAGAATATATCCACATGCTCATAAAAATACTGGAATACATGAAGCAAACTAACAACGAGACTGTCAAGGAATTCCATTCCAGGTTTGAGAATTTTCTACAACAAATTCTTAGAAGCCATCATCCTGAAGACAAGTACCTCATTTACCTCTATACCAATGCACTCTTAGTGCAATTGGGATTTCTCTTCAGTGAAAAAGGGCTAAGAACAATCCATAAATCTTATCACATGGCTATAGATTTCGAGGAAAATATCACCTTGTTCAAGGGAGAACACCTCTTTACTCAAGAAATAAAAGTTGAGGACCCCAAAGATACCCCAGATACTCTTACTCTGGAGATATTGGTTTCATTTGAGATCTTTGTAAGTAAATTCTAGGAAAGAAGGGAACAAGTCATCGACCAAGAAGAAGTTGAGGAGATGGATCCTAATGAGGGTTTCCAATCCCATGAGGAAGAGAAATAATTTACTCATGCTTATACCGAGGATAATAAGGACTTGGTTGAGGAGAAAGATCCCGAAGATATCAAACATGATGATGAAGTATTAACGTGTGATCTTCCCTCTGATGAAGCCATCCAAGATCCTATTTCTCCTACAAAAGAAGAAGAGAATGAGGTTAGTCATTTTCATTTTTAGGTTTTTGATGATACCTTTTTCTATGATTCAAAAGGTGAAGAAGTAAGGAAATCCTTGGATGAACTAGACCCTCCATCTTATGATAAAGGTGAAAATGTGATGGAAGAGGCGAGTCATGAGGAAGAGGTACTAGTGATTTCTCTTCCATTTGATGAATTCATCCTAGGATTTTACGCTCATGGACATGAGAAAGTGAATACGGTAAATTCTTTCCCTTTCCAATATTTTGATGATGCTTTATTTTGTGATTTGGAAAGTGAAAAGTTGTTAGAGGATCCCTTGGATGTACTAAGCCCATCATGTTATGATAAAGGTAATGACATGGTTGATAATATTGATGAGTTCATACATGTCGGGAAATGCAAATGGGATGTGATTGGGTATGATCGGGATCCCATTTACGACATTTAGGGTCATTTCCAAATGTTTCCTTTACAACTATCATATGAGGTTACTACTAATTTTGACAATTGGAAAAAAGGAGATAATGTAGTTACAGATGTTTTCCAAGAACCCAAGGATGACCTAGTTCTACGTTCTCTTGATGATTTTCGGTCATACCTTGAGGATTTTGATGAATATTCCTTTGAGAATTTGGATTTATTCTATGAAAAAATTTATCAACCACTGCTGTGATTAGATCTTAATAAGGGTGAGGAAATTTCCTGCTTGAACCATGGTACTTGTGACAAGGTTTTCCAGCTCTTTGTCAAATACTTTACCTCACTATGTCACCAAGGGTGTAGTTGGGAAACATGTCCCTTGTCTTGAGTTTTCTCGGGGGAAAATACTTCTTTTAGAATTCAAGGCTAGGTTGAATACCTTAAGAAGAAGTTTGTTATCTCAGTCTTTCATCTTTCCCTTAAAAAATTGTCAATTATCCACTAGATTCTTTCTATTCCCTTCCCAAACCTCACGATGTGATGACGCCCAAGGTAGCCAACCTCCAGACTCTTTCAGTCAGTCTTTTGAGCCTTTGATTTTTCACGATCCCTTTCTAAGATGGATTGAGCACTTTCCTAGAATTATAACTTGGCATAATTTTGTCCCTCCCTCCCACCTCCATGAGATATACTTTACAATTTCCGATGATATGATACATGCTCTACCTCATGTTATTTTAATGCTTAACTTGTCATTGTTTCGGTTTATGATGAAGCATAGAGGTAGGTATTATGAGATATTACTAGGATGGTTTTACTGGTTATTTGACTACACCTAGCATTCAACCAACAGGTAAGTAGAGGTAGGTTGGCATTTGCATCCATTGTATATACCATTTTCATACCATGTTAGCATAGTTGTAATTGCATTTTTCATATTGTCTTGATTCATTATGTATAGATGTATGTTCATAATCATATGCTAGACTATAGATGTTTTTATCATATATGAACAAAGGGGTGATAACGCCACCCTAGGGATAACTGATATCTTTTTTTGAGATTTAGTAGGTACATGTCATACTAGATATGTTGAGGTTATCATTCACTCTATGGTGAGCACATGTCCCCGAGTTGGAGCCAAATGTTATCCCCTAGCCTAGGGATCACTAAGGAGATCACATCTCAAGGCTCGCAGGTCCTAGACAAGGAGTACCCGGAGCTAAATGACTTGAGCATGGCCCTAGAGGGCCCCTCTTTTATTTAGTGCAGTCTGTGTATCATCAACAACAATATCCATCACACCATCATGGTCCTGAAGTAGCGGTGAGTTTTAATCCATGAGGTAATGAGTCTGGGTATCATGGTATGTATCACTCTTATTTTTGAAACACTTGAACATGTCGTACTGAATCCTTCTTCGTTTCATAAAATTTTCCTGGAAATTATACTCTTTACCTCGTCTAAACCTATAAGAGTGATACAGTTCCCTAGGAAGTTGATTTCCCTTTAGGATGGGTTGCTACTGGGGTGGATCTGTGAAAATGCATCGTCTGTTCCCTCCATACTTATCAATTTCCATATGTATTCCTTTCATCTCCCCTATCCTTGTTTGGGAATTGGGATTGGCTACAGTAGGAAGGGTTGTACCTTAACTTGTGGGAAGAAGGGGCTAAAGGACCAAAGGATAAAATTAGCTAGCAAGGGCTAAAAGCCAATGTTGAAACCTTCAAGACGCTTCACCAAGGGATCCCCGAGAAAGCAGTGAAAATATTTTCACTAAGAAAAGGGGACCCATAAGACAACATAAACACTCAAGGTACTAGCTGATGGATATGAGGTCTCATCATGAGCTGACCTATTATGACCATGGGAATGTAGTGGTATGACACTACCACCTATCTAGTCACCAAATCAGGGTAGTGGCTCTTGGCGGCATAGTCAAGAAAAAGGGGGTCTCATCATGAGACAACCTTCTCATTTACACGAAATGTTTGTGGATAACGCTGTCACCTCTAGTCATCAAGCCAGGATAGTGACCCTCAACTATTTCCTTGAAGCACAAGAGAAAAAGATCAAAAGAAATAAATCTAAGAGTAAAAGGAAATGAGTGGGATAGGAAACAATTGTATTCATAACAAGGTGCAGCTCTCCCTCTACAAAGGCACCCACATGTAATACTTTACATTTCCCTATTATTACATACACCGAAAGTCCAAATATTTACCCCATGCCACCTCATACACTTACATGACTTGGACTATATCCCACCTAGGAAGCACCCCAAACTTAAGAAAGGTTAGCCAAATAGGATACCTTGAGACCTTCTCCAAACCTAACTTGTCAAATTGCATAATGTCTTTGAGCATTTTTTTGGGTTAAGGTGGGTTTGATGCACATGTTTGGGTAATTTAATTATTGGATGTGATTTACATGTTATGATCCTTGTGACTTATGAACCACTCGAGGGAATACTTATTGTTTTTGAAGGACCTTTCCCAGTGGACAGGTGCACATGAGGGAATGATTAGATTGAACCTTCATAGGGCTCAAATCTCACCGATGGATGTTGAAACCCTAGCCAAGGGTCATGACAGGAATTGAAAAACTTGCACCAAGAGAAAGAAGGATGTTGGCTTTGGAGGCACCTTGGGAGACTGATCCGAAATCGGATTCAGAAGGCTGTCAGGGCATGAAAAATGCTCAAAAATGAAAGTGCTCAGAATCCGACGAAACCAACACCATTGCGTCTGGCTCGTCTTCCTGATTCCGGTGGTATAATTTTTATCTCAAACAGAGTCTGTATGAAGAAGATATCGCATTCTGTCCGCCGAGCCAAACAGGCAAAAATTTTGACTTTTCTGACTGTGCAGTCCGTACAGTCCGTATGGATGCTGACGTGGCATGTCCGCACGTGCGACACGTGGCAGGTCCGTACAGGACACATGGCAGCCTCAGGCAGTGACACGTGTCGGGCAGATTTGGTGTTTTGGATGTACGGTTGGACCAATCCTAAGGTGACACGTGTCACCACTGGAAGGGTGACACGTGGCATGGGATGACGTCAGCAGCGTACGTGGCGGATGACGTCAGCATCGTACGGAAAGTGACGTGGCAGTGACGGTTAAGCAGGTCTGGATGCCAAAAACTCGTTGTACGTTTTGCAGCAAGAGTGGACATCAAAAGGCTAGCTGTTGGAAGCTTAATCCAGAGCTTCGTCCAAAGAAGGGCAAGAGGATTTTGCATGCACCCACGAAGGAGGAAGGATTACCAGCGAAGAAAGAAGAACACCGTGAAGGAAAGAAAACAGTCACTTGGTTCTGCCAGAAGTGGATGTCTCAGCTTCATTGTGTTTTGCTTCCCCTGATGTAATCATCTTTCACAGACAAAGAGCAAGTCGGGTGGCCTATCCCGAGCTTGTAGAATGGTCAGTAACCTTTTGGGGTGACACGTGGCACGGGATGATGTCAGTAGCGTACATGGCGGATGATGTCAGCATCGTACGACAAGTGTACGGACTGCACAGTCAGAAAAGTCAAAATTTTTGCCTGTTTGGCTCGGCGGACAGAATGCGATATCTTCTTCATACGGACTCCGTTTGAGATAAAAATTATACCACCGGAATCAGGAAGACGAGCCATTCTACAAGCTCGAGATAGGCCACCCGACTTGCTCTTTGTCTGTGAAAGATGATTACATCAGGGGAAGCAAAACACAATGAAGCTGAGACATCCACTTCTGGCAGAACCAAGTGACTGTTTTCTTTCCTTCACGGTGTTCTTCTTGCTTCCCTGGTAATCCTTCCTCCTTCGTGGGTGCATGAAAAATCCTCTTGCCCTTCTTTGGACGAAGCTCTGGATTAAGTTTCCAACAGCTAGCCTTTTGATGTCCACTCTTGCTGCAAAACGTACAATGAGTTTTTGGCATCCAGACTTGCTTAACCTTCTCCTTCTTCCGTTGTGGACTTGAGCCTTTACGTCGTGTTTCCAATCAGTGGCTTCCACGCATCACTGCCACGTCACTTGTCGTACGATGCTGACGTCATCCTCCACGTACGCTGCTGACGTCATCCCATGCCACGTGTCACCCTTCTAGTGGTGACACGTGTCACCTTAGGATTGGTCCAACCGTACATCCAAAACGCCAAATCTGCCCGACACGTGTCACTGCTTGAGGCTGCCACATGTCCTGTACGGACCGGCCATGAGTTGTGCGTGCGGACATGCCACGTCAGCATCCGTACGGACTGTACGGACTGCACAGTCAGAAAAGTCAAAATTTTTGCCTGTTTGGCTCGGCGGACAGAATGCGATATCTTCTTCATACGGACTCCGTTTGAGATAAAAATTATACCACCGGAATCAGGAAGATGAGTCGGACGCAATGGTGTTGGTTTCGTCGGATTCCGAGCACTTTCATTTTTGAGCATTTTTCATGCCCTGACAGCCTTCTGAATCCGATTTCGGATCACAGACCTAGAACTAGGGGATCATTCTCCTCCCACATGGACATTATCGCTTGAGGACCATGGACGTCATCATGGATACACTAGACGTCATCCAAAACTAGTCTTGTCATCTTGGACGCCATTTATGAGGCATTGGCACATGTGGACAGGGTTTCAGGCCTTTGGAGGCCCAACGTTTCACCTTCCCTTCCCAGTGTTCCATAGTTGTGGCTCAATGTCACCCTAGAGGGACATGATGTCACCCGTGAAGTGATTTTGAGATGAAAATTAATTTTATTTTGTCCAGATTTAATTTGTGTCAAAAACTGGCCAGGTCGGCCCACTAATTATGAACTGAAATTAATTTTAGGTTAAATTTTGCACAAATAAGTAGAAAGTGACATTCATTTTCATCCCAACTTGTCATTTAAGATAAGAGGTCTGAAATTTGTGCCCTAGTAAGGGTTATTGGTTGAAATTGTGAGGCGCCATTCTTGTTTGCTATTTTTTTCAACTTGTATCAATCTTGGAGGTTTTATGGTGATCTTGTATGGTATTCTCATGATTATTCTTGGTGCAAGTACGTAAAATATGCATTTTTTTATCTATTGAATGGTTTTTTGTATGGTTTTATTTGCTCATACAAGATTATGAAATTGCATGGTGTACTTAATGCTTGAAGTAAGAAACTTAAATTGCTACTTTCTTACTTTTTATTTGCCAAGCCTTTCATTGAATTGATCTAGTAACTAGTGAAACCTTAGAGCCCTAAATTTCTACCACTCTAAGGATTTTGACTTAGTTATTATTGTATAGGTTTTACTCCATAATAAGCCTAAGGAGAGCAAGGCGTTAGGGCCTAAAATTTCCTACACCCTAGCATCTTGTCTCTTGAGGTCAATGCATAGGGGGACTTAAGTTACTACTTCTCCTATGCATTTTCCCTCTTAGACTTTTGTGCGTCATCATCAATTAATTTGCAACCTTATAAGAAGTCACCCACCTTGACTCCATTACTCTTAAAGGCACTAGTCCTCTTCTCTTATTCCTTGAGAAGAATACACTCAACTTCACGTGTTATCTCTACCAACTTAACCTAACCTACTAACACAATTTTAAGGTACTAAATTGTTGTTGTTGCTAACACTGATACAACCATTATATAGAAACCCATTTGGCTTATATGTTAACTAAACCAACCTAGAAGATTGCATGAAGCAAAGTATTATCAATTGGAGTTAAAGTGTGCTTAAATTGCTCTCCACAAAGTACATTTCTGAAGGTTTCTTGCAACTGTCATCACTCTTGTTTTGTTGTTGTTACAACCACTTTTGTCACCTGTTAAACCCATTTTCTGATTGATAATCTACCCATAATTTGTACTAGGCAAGCCACAATCAATAAATACTAAAAGTGTTCACCAAATGCCATAATAAGGTACTTTTTTGAAGTTGTTTACTGTTGTCATAATTGTTAATTTGTTGTTGTTATGAGTACTTTGACAACCCTTCTAAAGTCATTACTTGGCTTATATTAATCTAGAAATTGTAAGTGGAAAAAGTACTATCATTGCAAGGTCTATATATTTTATTACAGTGTCCTTATAAGTTACAATTTCTGGATTTATTACTGCTACTACACATCTATCTTTTATGCATAAACTCACTTGGTAGCATACTTTTATATTAAAGTCATTGGATGAAAGCATTGATATCATTGGTTATTATATAACGTTTGATGTTTCTTTGGTAAAGGGAAGGTATCGTTCACCTTATTTCCCCTTAACCCATTGAAACAACCTTTCAAACTAACTTCCTTCATTTGAGTGACCTAGAGAGAGGGGTGGTATTACCTTGTCTTATCCTCCTTCATCAACCAACTAGTTCCTAGGACGTCTCCCTTGGAGTGAGGTTTTCCTCCTCCTAAAGAGAAAGAGGTACCTTATTGAGGTGACAGTGATAGGGTTACCTCTGTGTGACATCAATCTAAGCCTAATTTCCTTTAGGATTTGGGATAGTATAGATTGCACGATAAAAAATTTGGCACCGTTGCCGGGAAAAATCGACTCAATTTTCCTCAAACGATATTTTTCGGTAAGCTTTTATCCAAATCCTTCATTTCTCAAAGCTTATATGGCGACTCCACTGAGGGTGATTCCCTCTTTTCCCTTTGATGATCCCTAGAAGAATTATCTGGTGAATCCACTAATACAAAGCCAAAAATGGCTTGTCAACGGGACCTAGGTAATTTTAAACCCTTATATATGAGTGAAGTTTCGGGCTATCCTCGACAAATGCCTCCGAGGTATGAAAATTGGCTCCCCAGATTCACTAGTAATGATGGGGTTATAGCCAAAGATCACATGGATAATTTTTGGGCTTTCTTTCAACTCCACCCTATAAATGATGATGTTGATGATTTGGCAATGAAACGTTTCTCTACCACTCTTCATGGCAATGCTAGGAAATGGTATGACAATCACCCTGATGGTAGCATTACATATATGGACCAATTAGAAGAAACCTTTCTCGAGAAATGGAATATTAAAATATAAGATATACACATGCTCATAAAAATACTGGAATACATGAAACAAACTAAGAGCGAGATTGTCAAGGCATTCCATACCAGGCTTGAGAATTTGCTACAACAAATTACTAGAAGCCATCATCCTGAAGACAAGTACCTCTTTTACCTCTATACGAATGCACTCTTAGTGCAATTAGGATTTCTCCTCAGTAAAAAATGGCCAAGAAAAATTGAGGAAGCTTATCACATGGATATACATATCAAGGAAAATATCTCATTGTTCAAGGGAGAACACATCTTTACTCCAAAAATCAAAGTTGATGACCCCAAAGATACCCAAGATACTCTAATTCCGGAGAGATTAGTTTCCCTTGAGATATTTGTTAGTAAATTCCAGGAAAGAAGGGAACAAGTCATCAACCAACAAGAAGTTGAGGAGAGGGATCCTAATGAAGGTTTCCAATCCCATGAGGAAGAGAAAGAATTTACTCATGCTTCTACTGAGGATAATGAGGACCTGGTTGAAGAGAGAGAGCCCAAAGATATCAAACATAATGATGGAGCATTCACATGTGCTCTTCCCTATGATGAATCATCTGAGATCCTATTCCTCCTGCACAAGAAGAAGAGAATGAGGTTAGTCATTTTCCTTTTCATTTTTTTGATGATACCCTTTTCTCTGATTCAGAAGGTGAAGAAGTAAGGAAATCCTTGGACGAACTAGACCCTCCATCTTGTGATAAAGGTGAAAATGTGATTGAAGAGGCGATTCATGAGGACAAGGTACTAATGTTTTCTCTTCCATTTGATGAGGTCATCGAAGTCTTTGATGCTCCTGCACAGGAGAAAGTGAATACGGTAAGTTCTTTCCCTTTCCAAGATTTCGATGATGCTTTATTTTGTGATTTGGAAAGTGAAAAGGTGTTAGAGGATCCCTTGGATGTACTAAGCCCGTCATGTTATGATAAAGGTAATGACATGGTTGATAATATTGATGAGTTCATACATGTCGAGAAATGTAAATGGGATGTGATTGGGTATGATGGGGATCCCATTTACGACATTGAGTGTCATTTCCAAATGTTGCCTTTACAACTATCATATGAGGTTACTACTAATTTTGGAATTTGAAAACAAGGTGATGATGTAGTTACAAATGTTTTCCAAGCACCCAAGGATGACCTAGTTCTATGTTCTCTTGATGATTTTCGGTCATACCTTGAGGAATTTGATGAGTATTCCTTTGAGCATTTGGAGTTATTCTATGAAGAAAATTATCAACCAAGGTTATGCTCAGATCTTGATAAGGGTGAGGATGTTGCTTGCTTGAAGTAAGGTACTTGTGAAAATGTTTTCTAGCTCCCTTCGACTACTTTACTTCATTATGTCACCAACAATGTAGTTGGGAAACATGTCCCTTGTCTTGATATTTCTCCGGGGAAAAGCCTTCTTTTAGAATTCAAGGGTAGGTTGAATACCTTATGAAGAAGTTTGTTATCTYAGTATTTCATMTTTCCCTTAAAAAWTTTCCAATGATCCTCTATATTATTGCTAGTCCCTTCCTAGACCTCAGGATGTGATGACATCCAAGGTAGCCAACCTTYAGACTCTTTAGGTTAGTATTTTGAGCCTTTGATTTTTCACGATCCCTTTCTGAGATGGATTGAGMACTTTCCTAGAAGTGTAACATGGMATAATTTTGTCCCTCCCTCCCACCTCCATGAGCTATAATTTATGATTCCTTTGATATGATACATGCTCTACCTCATGTTATTTTTGTGCTTAACTTGTCATTGTTTTGGTATATGATGAAGCACAAAGGTAGGTATTATGAGATATTTCTAGGATGGTTTCACTAGTTATTTGACTACACCTAGCATTCAACCGACAGGTAAGTAGAGGTAGGTAGGAATTTGCATCAATTTTAAATACCATTTGCATATCATGTTAGCATAGTTTTAGTTTCATTTTTCATATTATCTTGATTCATTATGTATATATGTATGCTCATAATCATATGCTAGACTAGAGAAGTTTTTATCATATATGAACGAAGGGGTGATATTACCACCCTAGGGATTACTGACATCTTTTGTTGAGATTTAGAAGGCACCGGTAATATAAGAGATGTTGAGGTTATCATGCGCTCTACAGTGACCACATGTACCCGCATTGGAGCTAGATGTTATCTCCTAGCCTAGGGTCCTAGACATGGATTATCGAGAGCCAAATGACTTAAGCATGGCCCCAGAGGGCCCCTCTTTTCTTCAGTGCAGTCCACGTATCACTAACAACGATATCCATCACACCAGCTTGGTCCTGAAGTAGCAGTGATATTTTCTCCATGAGGTAATGAGTCCAAGTATCATGGTTTGTATCACTCTGATTTTTGAAACACTTGAACATGTTGTGCCAAATCGTTCTTCATTTCATGATGTTTTCTTGGAAATTATGCTATTTACCTCGTTCAAACTTGAAAGGATGACACGGTTCCCTAGGAAGTTGATTTCCCTTTAGGATGGGTTTCTACTGGGTTGATCTATGAAAAGTCATTGTTTGTTCCCTCCATACTTTTCAGTTTCCACGTTTATTCTTTTCATGTCCCCTATCCTTGTTTGGGCATTGAGATTGAGTACACTAGGAAGGGTTGTACCTTACCTTGTCAGAAGAAGGGGCTAAAGGACCAGAGGATAAAAGTAGTTGGCAAGAGATAAAATCTAATGCTGAAATATTCAAGATGCTTCGCCCAAGGATCCCCAAGAAAGCAGTGAGAAGCTTCTCAGTAAGAAAAGGGGACACATAAGACAAAATCAACACTCAAGATACTAGTTGATGGATAGGAGGTCTCATCACGAGCCGACCTATTATGAACATGGGCATGTAGCGGTATGACACTACCGCCTATCTAGTCACCAAGCAAGGGTAATGGATCTTAGTGGCATAGCCAAGAGAAAGGGTGTTTGTCACGATCCAACTTTCTCATTTCCATGAAATGTTTGTGGATAACATTGTCACCTGTGATCATTAAGCCATGAGAGTGACCCTCAACTATTTCCTTGAAGCACAAGAGAAAAATATCAAAATAAATAAAGCTAAGAGTAAAAGGCAATGAATGGGATAGGAAACAATTTCATTCATGACAAGGTGCAACTCGCTCTCTACAAAGGCACCCACAGGTAAGAATTTACATTTCCTCATTATTACATGCACCCCATTCCCAAATACGTACCCCATGCCACCTCATACAATTACATGACTTGGACTAGATCCCACCTGGGAAACACCCCAAACTTAAGAAAGGTTGGCCCAATAGGACACCTTGAGATCTTCTCCAAACCTAACTTGTCAAATTGCATAACGTCTTTGAGAATTTTTGGGGGTTAAGGGGGGCTTGAGTCACATGTTTGGGTAATTGGATTATTGGATGTGATTTAAATGCTATGATCCTTATGACTTATGAACTCCTAGAGGGCGTACTTGTTTTTGTTGTTGGAACTTTCTCGGTGGACAGGTGCACATGAAGGAATGACTAGATCGAACCTTCATAGGGCTCAAATCCCACCGATGGATGCTAAGACCACAACGAAGGTTCATGACAGGGATTGAAAAACTTGCACCAATAGAAAGAAGGAAGTTTCCTTTGGAGGAACCTTGGTAGACCTAAACCCAGGGGATATTTCTCCTCCCACATGGAAGTTAGCCCTTGAGGGCCCTGGACATCATCATCTATACCCTAGATGTCAGCCAGAACTAGTATTTTCATCTTGGATGACACTTATGAGGCATTGTCACATGTGGGCACGGTTTCAAGCCTTTGGAGGCCAAATGTTTCACCTTGCCTACCCAGTGTTCCATACTTGGATCTCAATGTCACCCTATAGGAGCATGAAGTCACCTATGGAGTGATTCTTAGATATAAATTAATTTTAATTTTCCCAGATTTAATTTGTGTAAAAACTGGTCAGGTCGGCCTAGTAATTATGAGCTGAAATAATTTCAAGTTAAATTTTGTATAATTAAGCAAAAAGTGACATTCATTTTCATCACAACTTGTCATATAAGTCAAGAGGTTTGGCATTTATTCCCTAGTAAGGGTTATGGGATGCAATTGTGAGGCACCATTCCTTTTTAAGGCTATTTTTTGCAACTTGGATCAATCTTGGAGGTTTTATGGTGATCTTGTACGATATTCTCATGATTATTCTTGGTGAAAGTAAGTAAAATATGCATTTTTTCATCTATTGAATGGTTTGTTGTATGGTTTTATTTTCTCATACAATATTATGAAATTTCATGGCGTACTTAATGCTTGAAGTAAGAAACTTAAATTGCTACTTTCTTATTGTTTATTTGCTAAGCCTTTCAATGAATTGATCTAGTAACTAGTGAAACCCTAGAGTCTTAAATTGATAACACTCTAAGGATTTTGACTTACTTATTGTTGTATAAGTTTTACTCCATAAGAATTCTAAGGAGGTCAAGGCAGTAGGGCCTAGAATTTCCTATACCCTAGCATCTAGTCTCTTGAGGTCAATTCATAGGGGGACTTAATTTACTACTTCTCCTATGCATTTTCCCTCTTATACTTTTGTACATCATCATCAATTGATTTTTAGCCTTAGAAGAATCCATCTACCTTGAATCCATTGCCCTTGAAGGCTCTAGTCCTCTTCTCCTATTCCTTGACAAGACTACACTCAACTTCACTTGCTATCTCTACCAACTTAACCTAGCCTACTAACCCAGTTTTAAGGTACTAAATTGTCGTTGTTGCTAACACTGATAAAACCACTATATATCATCCCATTTAGCTTATAAGTTAACTAAACCAACCCAAAAAATTGCATGAAGCAAAGTATTATCAATTGGAGTTAAAGTGTGCTTAAATTGCTCTCCACAAAGTGCATTTCTGAAGGTTTCTTGCAGTTGTCATCACTCTTGTTTTTCTGCTGTTACAACCACTTTTGATAGCTTTTGAAACCCATTTGTTGATTGATAAGCCACCTAGAATTTGTACTAAGCAAGCCACAATAAATAAATGCTAAAAATGTTCACTAAATTGCCATAGCAAGGTACTTTTCTAAAGTTGTTTATTGATGTCATAATTGTTAATTTGTTGTTGTTATGAGTAATTTGATAGCCCTTATAAAGTCATTACTTGGATTATATTAATATATAAATTGTAAGTGGAAAACGTACTATCATTGCAAGGTCTATATATTTATTACATTGTCCTTATAACTTACAGTTTCTAGATTTATTACTGTTTCTACACATCTATCTTTTATGCATAAACTCGCTTGGTAGCATAATTTTATATTGAAGTCATTGAATGAAAGCATTGATATTATTGGTTATACTAACGTTTGGTGTTTCTTTGGTAAAGGGAACATATCATTCAACTTATTTACCCTTAACCCCTTGACACAAACTTTCCAAATGACTTCATTCATTTGAGTGACCTAGAGAGAGGGGTGGTATTACGTTGGCCTGTCCTCCTTCATCAACCAACTAGGTCCTGGGATGTCTCCGTTGGAGTGAGGTTTTCCTCCTCCTAAAGAGAAAGAGGTACCTTATTGTGGTGACAGTGATAGGGTTACCTCCTTTTTATGTCAAACTAATCCTACTTGCATTTAGGATTTGGGAAGGTATAGATTGTACGATAACAACCACCATACTCAATTTTAAAAATGGTTCATTGTGGGAGTGCATCGACCACTTATTTGAGGAAATAAAACATAATGGGATCCATAACAATGTTTCACTTTCCCCACTTTTAACAATCAAATTTTCTTCTTTTTTTATTCCAAGAAAAATCTCACAAAAAATTCTTTGAGTACTTCTCCATGATCCATGATGGTAAATGTTTTTTTTTCAAGGAAAACCTCATGGAAAACCCATAGTATGTTGGTAAGTTGGTTGTCATTTATGTCAACATATGTGATGGATTCATTTGACGAAGTCTACAAGAAGTCCCAGAGGTGTGGTCATGCAGCCCGGAGTTGTTTTATGAACAAGAACATAATGGACAATGTAAATGCAGGTAACACACTCATAGATGAATAGGCCTCATCATGTCATTTCCAACGGTAGGTGGTACATGTCACATAGTTCCTAACGATTGAGGATATATGTTCTCTTGAAGTTGGAAGCCTCAAACAATGGTTAAGAATCCCTAAACAATTGCAAGTCATTAAGTAAATGGTAAATTGGTTGTAACAAGAAAGCATAGGTTGTCCCTAAAGTAAGTAAATAATTTACTTTGAAAAATTATAAATACACTTCAAGAAGTCTCTCATTTAAGTACATTTACATACACAAGTTTATTGAATATCTTCTATCTAAGCAAGTGATATATTGGTGAGAGTGCAATATCGATTTTGAGGTAGCAAAGGAAATGCAAAGGTAAACGTCATGTAGTTGCAGAGGAGAGCGAGCGTTTATGAGAAACCCTAGTTTGGCTTACCCCCATGGGTCAGACTACTGGTGTCCCGCGAGGCACTCATGGGGGAAGTAAGTGACCATAATGCGAGGCCCCATGTGAGGACAATATTCGTCCAGTGAGGTTAATTTGGACCTAAGGAAGGATGCTTTTACTGGGTTGTTATGGATAAGGAAGGTTTGTATGTCTGTTATCGAATGCACCAATTATGTTATGAAAATAGGGGTATGTTTTACATGTGTTTTAAGGGTTGTGTCTTGGTACATGATTGAGGCATGGTTTGGAGATTTGGGCATATGCACTGAGATACATATTGGCAACATGCTTGAATGATGTCATGGTACATTGTTAGAGGTATACCTTTGTATCTGGTTTGGTATATGTCATGGTTGTTATAGAAACATGTTTTTGATGTTGGTTGAGGTATAATCTTGGTATATGGTGGCATATGTATGAGGCACATTCTTTGGTACTTGTTTGAGGCACATCTTAGGTGCATGGTGTGAGGCATATCTTTGGCACATGTATGAGGTACATTTTTTGGTGACATTGATGCATGTTTGAGGAAATTACTGATGATGTTATGGAACATGTTTGAGGTACATGCATTGGATGTTGTTGTACATGCTTAAGGCATGCTTGGTAATGTTGGTACTTTGTTGAGGCACATAATTGATGGCATGGTACATGTTTTGGTACATGGTTTATGCATGGTATGGTACAATTTTTGGTACATGATATGGTACAGGTTTTGGTACATGGTTGATGCATGGTATGGTACATGTTTTGGTACATGATATGGTATAGGTTTTGGTACATGGTTGATGCATGGTATGGTACATGTCTTGGTACATGGTTGATGCATGATATGATACAGGTTGTTGATGGTATATCAATGACATATTCATAGTGATAGGTTGATGTGATAGTGATAGTGGCAGGTTGATGTGACAATGACAATGACAGGTTGATGTGACAGTGACAGTGACAGTGACAGTGACAGTGACAGTGACATGTTGATGTATCGGTGACAGTGGTAGTGACAGTATGAATGGTAGTGACAGGTTGAGTCTACACTTATATTCCAGGGAGATAGGACATGGCAATGAAAGGGGGTTGTATCCTCCTTCTAGTTAGTTTCATATAACACATGGAGTTGGAGCTTCCTTCAGGAGCCTGTAAATCATGGGTTCGTAGCCTCCTTCTGGTTGGATCCAATGAATACAGGGAGTTGGAGCTTCCTTCAGGTTGGATTTTATAAACTAGGGGGTTGGAGCCTCTTTCCAGTTATAGATGGAGAATTCATGGAGTTGTATCTCTCTTCAGGTTGGATCCTGTAAATAGGGGGTTAGAGCCCCCTTCCAGTTAGTGCTGGAGAATTTGAAATTTGGTGCTTCCTGTGAATGTAATATTGTTTTATATAAGAAATCATTCTATGTTTTTCTCTAATTTGGGTTTCCATGTGCATTTTGGTGTAATGTGTATCTGTGGTTGTTTATTATGCACTGATGAATGATATTTTTTATGATGCAATGATATACTGAATGCACCCCCCCTTAGTATTCCAACAATTGGTATCAAAGAAGTTCCTTCAAGATTCATTTTAACTGCTAGAAGATATATCATGTATTTCACTAAGAATGGAGTGTCAATGTTTGATGTTCAGAATGGTATGAACTATGAAATATGGATCACAAGAATGAAACCATTTTTACAAGAACAAGGATTTGACGTTTGGAAATCAATTTTTACAGGATACATTGCTTCAAAGAAACCAAATACTACAAACAAGAAGGAATTGAAGAGAAATAATAAAATAGCAATGGATTTCATCCTAGAAGGATTACATGATCTGGTAAAATACCAAGTGGGAAAATGATCATTAGCCAAAGATCTATGGGATAAGATACATAATATTTATTCCAAGGGATATCATATCATCACAGATTCAAAGCATGATAATCATAATAAAGAAGATGCTGAAGCAGAACAAGAAGAAATATTCTAATCATGTTAGATAGATTCAAAAGAAGAGTATTCTGAACCAAGTGTACAAGACTTTGAAACTGCACTAATCAACACTTTATGTGAACTAAATAAAGAAAGAAGGGAAAATAGGTTCCTCAAGGAAGAATTAATCAAGCTAAAGGAAGGTTCTAGAGAATTCAGGAAGGTTGTCATGAATCTAAAAGCTCAATTGGATGAAGCCAAAGTGATTGAAGAAAATATCAAGGATCAACTAAAAGATAAACAATGTTTGGAGGCTGAAATAATATCACAAAGAAATGAATTAGAAAAAAGAGAAGAAATCTTGACAAAAAATCTTAAGGAAATATCTGAGGACTTAAACAAGTTTGAAGCATAATTCAGTCAACAAGAAAGAAAACTTGAAGAAGAAATCATCACCTTGAAGACCCAAATTGAAGAAGAAAAAAGAACGGAAGAAGCCATGAAGATTCAGATGATGAAGAAAGAAGACTATTGTGAGAAGCTTGCAGAAGAAGTAGTCACATTAAGAGTTAAAGTTGTGAAGCTTGGCAAGAACAGTGAAGAGAGACAAAGCGACACACTGCTAGTAAAGAAGATTGAGGGGAAGTGTTACAAGTTGCTAGAAATGAAGAATGAAGAGAAGGGTACGAGTTATGCATAAGTAATGAAAGGATCTATCAAGAAGGAAGAATGCAATACCTCAAAAGAGAACATTCTATAAATGAAGAGGACTCAAGAAGAATATTACAGAAGAGATGGATATCAAATAATACCCTCCACTTTTAGGTATCAAATAAGATTCAATCATTGTGATGGAAACAACAGAAGAGAAGATCATGATCAACCAAGGCATGAATTTATAAGGATTACATCCCAAAGAAGATCATTTACTTCCAGGTATCAAAGTTTCTTTTATGGTCATTGTTTTACTTGTAATAACTTTGGACATAAAGTTGTATATTGCAGACCTTATGAAAGAAATGTTCAAGAAATAAATGTTTATGTGGCTCCATAAAATATTGAGTGTTACAAATGCGACAACTATGGACACATAGTTTGTGATTGTAGAAGCATGATGGATACCTCCATGAAAGAAAAAACTTATATCAGATGCAATAAGGTTTGAAAAAGAAAGCAAGAACATGTAAATGAATAAAAGGTGAATTAAGAACAAGTAAAGGAAGAACGAGTGAATGAAGAACAGGTAAAGGAAGAATAGGTGAATGAAGAACTTTGAAAGATCACACTCTTAGGATTTGCAGTAGTACGATATTATGGTGAATCTACAGAAAAAGAGGAAGATGTCATAATCTAGGATGAAGAGGAAGATTACTCCACATTAGAGAGACTTCCTCCACCTTTCTGAGCCGTTCGACTTGGAGACTCCCAATAAATATGAATATTGAAGAGGGGGAGTCTAAGTAGAAACTCTAGATATCATAGAACTATCTTTCACGCAGTATGAAGTGTTTGCATATTTTGGATGGGTGGTTTCATAATAGTTTGATGATAGAAGTCCATAATGTCTTGTGGTAGTTTGATTGTTTGAGGAGACGATTTCAGAACACATTCCCATGTAAGCATCAACTGAAAGTTACAAAGAATATCAATGGCACACTTTTCAGGTAGAGATTCATGATTGTATAGAGAATTCCAAGCATGCATTCAAACAGAGACATATGTAGTACAGATTGTTGCAGACATGTAGAGTCTGATTTGCATATTGAACAAACAAATTGAAAAGTAGGAATATGTAGTGACCGTTTGTAGAAGATTTGAAGAAGTCGTCAGAATGGTAAAGTGTTAGATGGGTCATCATTATGTGCAGTTGAGTAGCAGAGTCATGGAAAATTTTATGATATATGGACATAGATGGATTCATGAGATCTTTGATAGGACTAGATAGATATATGACAGTGGATGAAAGCATATTGACAGGTGGAATCAATTAGTCATAGGAAGGAAAGAAGTGAAAGGAACAATAGAACAGGGGAAGTGAAACCATCGACATAAGCTATATCATCAAAAGGAATTTGTTGAATGATGTAGCCATTGATATCTAAGCAGTAAACATGATAATCTATGAAGATTTGAAGTCAAGTAAATTTGAATTGTTTTTATATATGTCAGTGAATTACAAGAGGAAGCACCAATGGACAAGTTGCATCGGAAGAGAGGAAATGAAAAAAGTACAACAAGCCCCACATTGATATACATGACACCTTACGAAGAAGTTAAGGGAGAAAAATAAAGATCATAAGAGAAATATAAAAAGCATGAAAACAATGGGAGAATCCCCAAAGAGAGATACACTTTTCCATTGATGTCAAAGGGGGAGAGAAACATCGAAAAAGATATATGAGGAGCAATAGTCACAGGGGGAATATGAGTGTTGCCATCAATTCCAAAGGGGGATATTGTTCATAAGTTGGTTTTCATTGATGTCAACACAAGTGGTTGTCATTTATTGATATGATGGGTGCATTTGAAGAATTCTACAAGAAATCGAGCCCAGTGGTGTGGTCATGAAACCTGAAGTTGTTTGAGGAATAAGAACATAAAGGATAATGTAAATGTAGGTAACACACTCATAAATGGATATTCATTGTCATTATATTTCCAATAGTAGGTTGTATGTCACGTAGTTCCTCATGATTGAGGAGATAAGTTGTCTTGAAGTTGGAAGCCCCAAACAATGGTTAAGAATCCCTAAATGGTTGCAAGTCATTAATTAAAGGGTAGTGGTTATAACAAGAAAGCACATGTTTCCCCTAAAGTTAAGGAAATAAGTTACTTTGAAAAATTATAAATACACTTCAAGAAGTCTCTCATAAGTACATTCACATACACAAGTTTATTGAATATATTTTATGTGAGCAAGTGATATATTGGTGAGTCTGCGGTAGCTAGTCTGAGGCGGTGAAGGAAATGAGAAGGTGAACGTATCGAAGTTTCATAGGAGAGAGAGGGTTTATGAGAAAACCTAGTTTGGTTGACCCCAACAAGTCAGACTATTGGTGTCCCTTGAAGCACCCTCGCGGTCCAGTTAGTGCCCATCACACGGGGCCCCACGTGAGGACAGTCTTCATCTAGCGAGGCTAAGTAAAACCTAAGGAAGGATGCTTGTACCAAGTTGTTGAGGTTGAGGAAGGTCTGTATGTCTGTTATCGAATGCACCGGTTGTGTTACATAATCAAAGGTATGTTTTACATTTGTTTTAAGGGTTGTGTCTTGGTACATTCTTGGGGCATGGTTTGGATATTTGGGCATATGCATTAAGGTACATCTTGGCTACATGTTTGAGTGATGTCATGGTACATAGTTAGAGGTATACCTTTATATTTGGTTTGGTATATGTCATGATTGTTATAGACACATCTTTGTGATGTTGGTTGATGTATACTGTTGGTATATGGTGGAATATGTATGAGGCACAATCTTTGGTACTTGGTTGAGGCACATCTTAGGTGCATGGTGTGAAACATGTCTGTGGCGCATGTATGAGGTACATTTCTTGGTGATATTGATGCATGTTTGAGGTACATTTATTGGTTGTTGTAGTACATGCTTAAGGAATGCTTGGTAATGTTGATACTTGGTTGAGGCACATCATTGATGATATGGTACAAGTTTTGGTACATGGTTGATGCATGGTATGGTACATGTTTTGGTACATGATATGGTACAGATTTTTGTACATGGTTTATGCATGGTATGGTACAAGTCTTGGTACATGGTTGATACATGATATGGTACAAGTTGATGATGGCATATCAATGACAGATTGATAGTGATAGGTTGATGTGACAGTGACAGTGACAGGTTGATGTGACAGTGACAATGATAGGTTTATGTTATAGTGATAGTGACAGGTTGATGTACTAGTGACAGTGGCAGTGATAATATTAGTGGTAGTGACACGTTGAGTCTACACTTATATTTTAGGGAGGCAGGATGAGGAAAGGAAAGGGGGTTGTAGCCGCCTTCTGATTGGTTCTAAAGAACATAGGGAGTTGGAGCTTCCTTCAGGTTGGATCCTGTAAATTAGGGGGTTGTAGCCTCCTTCTGGTTGGAGCTAGAGAATACATGGAGCTGGAGCTTCCTTCAAATTGGAGCCTATAAACTAGGGGGTTTGAGCCTCTTTCCAGTTGTCGCTAGAGAATTTAGGGAGTTGTAGATTCCTTCAGGTTGGAGCCTGTAAATAGGGGGTTGGAGCCTCCTTCCAATTGGTGTTGGAGAAATTTGAAGTTGGTTCCTCTTATGAATGTAATCTTGATATATATATGAAACTATTTCTTGGTTTTCTCCCATTTGGGTTTCCACATAAATTATGGTGTACTCTGTATTTGTGGTTGTGTATTATGCATTGATGAATGATACTATTTATGATGAAATGATATATTGAATGCATAAGTGATAAACTAGTGAATACTACTGATAAAGTTGAAGTTTATATATATTATGATTGAAATTGGTAAAAAGTGCTCATACTGATTCATGCCCCCTCTTAGTATTCAAACATAACAGATTTGTTTTTCCAAGGAGAACTTCACAAAAAACCCTTTAAGTACTTCCCCAAGATATGTATATGGTAATCGAGGTAAACCATTGAGATTGAGTATTGAACCTAACCTTGAGGGGATTAAGAGAATTGAACCTATCACCTGCCCAACTTCAAGGAGAGATCTCACATATAACTCATGATTGCTTGAGCTAACCCTTGGGGTTGACCAAAATTTTATTCTTATGACAAAAGTCGAGAACATATGAATATTTTATTACAAGGAAATTGTACTTTTAGTGGACCATTAACTTTACAATGTAGAAACCCTACATGGGGGGAGGTAAGATAAGGAAAAGGTTTTGTGGTAGGATGAGTGATACAGATTGGATCACCATATTGTTTTCCATCTATCTCGGTCCTTTCAAAGTGGAAAAATTGGAGGAATAAGCTTGCAAGGCCATTTTAGTGGCAGGTCCAAATTTGGAAAATTGGGTCCATAAAACCGTTTGAAATATTCCAGAGCGATTTTGAGGCATCAAGTGACATTATTTTGGTCCAAACCTTGCCATAAAGGAATATTATAAATTCTACACACTGATACCTTTCCAACGGTGCCGACCATTTGTCAATTAGAGTTCGTATGAGAAAGTTATGCCTCCCACAAGTTGACCTACCATATTGATCACCATGGTACAAGTGGATGCCACATCAACCTCCATTACTTAGACATGTGGGGCTAGCCATGTAATATATTTTCTAAGAACATTATCGAACGTCAAAAACCTTATCACATTTGAAGGTTCTAAATTGGAAGCCCTACACCTCTTGGTCCATTTTTTAATTAGGCCTCCTAACCTTCCTTATAGAGCTAAAGCCACAAATTACCATCCTCTATGTACCCCCC
>ML823986.1:27025-37930 GCA_009831015.1 Picea engelmannii
TTTTATGATATATGGACATAGATGGATTCATGAGATCTTTGATAGGACTAGATAGATATATGACAGTGGATGAAAGCATATTGACAGGTGGAATCAATTAGTCATAGGAAGGAAAGAAGTGAAAGGAACAATAGAACAGGGGAAGTGAAACCATCGACATAAGCTATATCATCAAAAGGAATTTGTTGAATGATGTAGCCATTGATATCTAAGCAGTAAACATGATAATCTATGAAGATTTGAAGTCAAGTAAATTTGAATTGTTTTTATATATGTCAGTGAATTACAAGAGGAAGCACCAATGGACAAGTTGCATCGGAAGAGAGGAAATGAAAAAAGTACAACAAGCCCCACATTGATATACATGACACCTTACGAAGAAGTTAAGGGAGAAAAATAAAGATCATAAGAGAAATATAAAAAGCATGAAAACAATGGGAGAATCCCCAAAGAGAGATACACTTTTCCATTGATGTCAAAGGGGGAGAGAAACATCGAAAAAGATATATGAGGAGCAATAGTCACAGGGGGAATATGAGTGTTGCCATCAATTCCAAAGGGGGATATTGTTCATAAGTTGGTTTTCATTGATGTCAACACAAGTGGTTGTCATTTATTGATATGATGGGTGCATTTGAAGAATTCTACAAGAAATCGAGCCCAGTGGTGTGGTCATGAAACCTGAAGTTGTTTGAGGAATAAGAACATAAAGGATAATGTAAATGTAGGTAACACACTCATAAATGGATATTCATTGTCATTATATTTCCAATAGTAGGTTGTATGTCACGTAGTTCCTCATGATTGAGGAGATAAGTTGTCTTGAAGTTGGAAGCCCCAAACAATGGTTAAGAATCCCTAAATGGTTGCAAGTCATTAATTAAAGGGTAGTGGTTATAACAAGAAAGCACATGTTTCCCCTAAAGTTAAGGAAATAAGTTACTTTGAAAAATTATAAATACACTTCAAGAAGTCTCTCATAAGTACATTCACATACACAAGTTTATTGAATATATTTTATGTGAGCAAGTGATATATTGGTGAGTCTGCGGTAGCTAGTCTGAGGCGGTGAAGGAAATGAGAAGGTGAACGTATCGAAGTTTCATAGGAGAGAGAGGGTTTATGAGAAAACCTAGTTTGGTTGACCCCAACAAGTCAGACTATTGGTGTCCCTTGAAGCACCCTCGCGGTCCAGTTAGTGCCCATCACACGGGGCCCCACGTGAGGACAGTCTTCATCTAGCGAGGCTAAGTAAAACCTAAGGAAGGATGCTTGTACCAAGTTGTTGAGGTTGAGGAAGGTCTGTATGTCTGTTATCGAATGCACCGGTTGTGTTACATAATCAAAGGTATGTTTTACATTTGTTTTAAGGGTTGTGTCTTGGTACATTCTTGGGGCATGGTTTGGATATTTGGGCATATGCATTAAGGTACATCTTGGCTACATGTTTGAGTGATGTCATGGTACATAGTTAGAGGTATACCTTTATATTTGGTTTGGTATATGTCATGATTGTTATAGACACATCTTTGTGATGTTGGTTGATGTATACTGTTGGTATATGGTGGAATATGTATGAGGCACAATCTTTGGTACTTGGTTGAGGCACATCTTAGGTGCATGGTGTGAAACATGTCTGTGGCGCATGTATGAGGTACATTTCTTGGTGATATTGATGCATGTTTGAGGTACATTTATTGGTTGTTGTAGTACATGCTTAAGGAATGCTTGGTAATGTTGATACTTGGTTGAGGCACATCATTGATGATATGGTACAAGTTTTGGTACATGGTTGATGCATGGTATGGTACATGTTTTGGTACATGATATGGTACAGATTTTTGTACATGGTTTATGCATGGTATGGTACAAGTCTTGGTACATGGTTGATACATGATATGGTACAAGTTGATGATGGCATATCAATGACAGATTGATAGTGATAGGTTGATGTGACAGTGACAGTGACAGGTTGATGTGACAGTGACAATGATAGGTTTATGTTATAGTGATAGTGACAGGTTGATGTACTAGTGACAGTGGCAGTGATAATATTAGTGGTAGTGACACGTTGAGTCTACACTTATATTTTAGGGAGGCAGGATGAGGAAAGGAAAGGGGGTTGTAGCCGCCTTCTGATTGGTTCTAAAGAACATAGGGAGTTGGAGCTTCCTTCAGGTTGGATCCTGTAAATTAGGGGGTTGTAGCCTCCTTCTGGTTGGAGCTAGAGAATACATGGAGCTGGAGCTTCCTTCAAATTGGAGCCTATAAACTAGGGGGTTTGAGCCTCTTTCCAGTTGTCGCTAGAGAATTTAGGGAGTTGTAGATTCCTTCAGGTTGGAGCCTGTAAATAGGGGGTTGGAGCCTCCTTCCAATTGGTGTTGGAGAAATTTGAAGTTGGTTCCTCTTATGAATGTAATCTTGATATATATATGAAACTATTTCTTGGTTTTCTCCCATTTGGGTTTCCACATAAATTATGGTGTACTCTGTATTTGTGGTTGTGTATTATGCATTGATGAATGATACTATTTATGATGAAATGATATATTGAATG
The DNA here is from genome assembly GCA_009831015.1 of Picea engelmannii. Taxonomy (NCBI): domain Eukaryota; kingdom Viridiplantae; phylum Streptophyta; class Pinopsida; order Pinales; family Pinaceae; genus Picea; species Picea engelmannii. The sequence continues at coordinate 29,583 of ML823986.1, forward strand.
CATAAGTGATAAACTAGTGAATACTACTGATAAAGTTGAAGTTTATATATATTATGATTGAAATTGGTAAAAAGTGCTCATACTGATTCATGCCCCCTCTTAGTATTCAAACATAACAGATTTGTTTTTCCAAGGAGAACTTCACAAAAAACCCTTTAAGTACTTCCCCAAGATATGTATATGGTAATCGAGGTAAACCATTGAGATTGAGTATTGAACCTAACCTTGAGGGGATTAAGAGAATTGAACCTATCACCTGCCCAACTTCAAGGAGAGATCTCACATATAACTCATGATTGCTTGAGCTAACCCTTGGGGTTGACCAAAATTTTATTCTTATGACAAAAGTCGAGAACATATGAATATTTTATTACAAGGAAATTGTACTTTTAGTGGACCATTAACTTTACAATGTAGAAACCCTACATGGGGGGAGGTAAGATAAGGAAAAGGTTTTGTGGTAGGATGAGTGATACAGATTGGATCACCATATTGTTTTCCATCTATCTCGGTCCTTTCAAAGTGGAAAAATTGGAGGAATAAGCTTGCAAGGCCATTTTAGTGGCAGGTCCAAATTTGGAAAATTGGGTCCATAAAACCGTTTGAAATATTCCAGAGCGATTTTGAGGCATCAAGTGACATTATTTTGGTCCAAACCTTGCCATAAAGGAATATTATAAATTCTACACACTGATACCTTTCCAACGGTGCCGACCATTTGTCAATTAGAGTTCGTATGAGAAAGTTATGCCTCCCACAAGTTGACCTACCATATTGATCACCATGGTACAAGTGGATGCCACATCAACCTCCATTACTTAGACATGTGGGGCTAGCCATGTAATATATTTTCTAAGAACATTATCGAACGTCAAAAACCTTATCACATTTGAAGGTTCTAAATTGGAAGCCCTACACCTCTTGGTCCATTTTTTAATTAGGCCTCCTAACCTTCCTTATAGAGCTAAAGCCACAAATTACCATCCTCTATGTACCCCCCCTTAGGGTGTTAATGTCTACACTATGGACCATTGTTTCGTCCTATAAGAAAATAACATGAACAATATGAGTACTAACTAATCTATTAATTGCATTCTTTTTGTAGGAAACACCCAACCCTCAAACATTCATAAATATCAAAATCATATTTTAGCCTTTTTGAATGACTTCTTTACTCTAGGGGTCCTTGGTATAGTTCTTTTACTTATATCCTTGACTTCTCATTCATCCTTTTCCTTTTTTTAAGTTCATATATAACTTCATCCCATCTGAGGATCCTATTCCATTTTCTCCTCCATTCAATTGGATACTTTCTTTCATCATCCCATGTGCCAACAACTAGAGATTTAAAAGATGCCAATGAAAATCTCATCTCCATCTTCTTTTCGATTGATCCATTAAGAAACTTACTATATAATCTTCCAAGCCCCATTAAGGAAATCACTCCCCACATACCACATATGTGGAGAGTCCATTATCTTTCCCTTTACCTTCACCTCCTTATTTATATGGTTTAATAATGATTAAGAACCTTACTCTATAATCTTCTTAGCCCCATTAAAGAAATCACTCCCCACATACCTCATATAGAGAGTCCATTGTCTTTCCTTTTACCTTCACCTCCTCATTTATATGGTTTAATAGTGATTCATCTTAAAGTAATCTGTTAACTTTAGGAGTTAGAGATAATCCAAATTGGGCTTGTTGACTTGAGTAGGCTTCTCTTGACTAAAATTCAAGGGGCTTTTTTGACATATCCTCATGGAGGGATGATGACCTAACTTTGTCCCTGTGAAATATCCATATCAATAACACTAAGAGTGACTTCTTAAAAACACCCCTCCCTTTTGTACATATAATGATAAATATAATATTATTTTTTATTGTATAACTATATATTTTAAAATTTATCATCATCTAAATATAATCTAAAAAATAAAAAAACACTTATTATGAAACACATGGTAATAAACTAATATACATATAATTTATTTTTCTTAATTAAAACTAAAATATGAGTGAATTTATAAATGGACAATTTTAATTTTTTAGTAAGTAAAGTTGTTTTAATCTACTTTCTTTTTAAATTTTAACAATTATAAAAGGGACAAATAATTTATTTTTTACTAAATTTTATAATAAAAATTCTCATCAACTAAATATAATTATGAATTTTTACAACAATTTTACCAAATTTAAACAAATAATAAATATTCCAAAAAAATATAAATTTCTCTTATTTTTAACTTTCTACATTAAAAATTGTAAATATTTTTTTTCAAAATAGCATAATATTTTGATTACAAAATTTATGTGCATAGAGTGTTGTACAATATTGAATGGAAAGATATGTGAGTATTTTATTTCCACGCTATACTTGAGGTTATGGTGTGGCCATGTTCTATATAAAATGAAAATTTAAATATTATTGATGAAATAAAATAAATAATGGATATAATTTTGTAATTTTGATATTTTTGAAAGCTTAATAAAATTTGTGATAAGTTATAATTTTATAATCTATTTGATTGATAAAAAAAATTTAAAATAAAAATAAAAATAAAATAATACATTTCGTATAATGTTATATTTTTTCTCTAATATATTAATATTTTTATTTTTATGTTTTATGTGTCTACGACATTAGTATAGCTATTAAAGTTCAAACAACATAACTAACTTGGTATTAATTCTCTTCACATCACTCTTTTTATGTCTCTACCAGATTGGTGGTGACTTGATATTAAATCTCTCCGCATCACTCTCGTTCATCATACAATAAGAGTTATCAATTCTCGCCAAGGTTTTGTAGTTAAACGTGTAAATTTTTGTATGTCAATAATATTACTTATTAATAATCTTCATGTTTTGCATGTTAGATAACGTTTAGTAAATTTTTGTAAGTAAATAATATATTAGTATTATAGATTTTTTTTTGTTTGTTAATTTGTGCGGGACTCGGGGGTATCTAAGCTGTCAAAATCACCTGGGGATCGCACCCGGTCTGAGCCACACCAACCCTTAACATGGTTGGATTTTTTGTCCCCGCATGTTTCGAACTGGTGACTTTAACAACACGGAGTGGCTTAACAACACACTCCGTCACTGACTGTCCTACACCTCGGGGACCATTAGTATTATAGATTTTAATCTGTAATAGTTGTATGATTTTTATTTTTATTTTGTTAAATTGAAATTAGAAAACTTGTATTATAAAGATTATAATAAAAGATAAAAAATAAAGTAAACAAAATAATTGTTCTAGTTTCAAAAAAGGATTGATAATTTTCAAAAGTCATAATGAAAAATTTACAAAAAATTATTTATAATACATTTCAATGATTCCTACATAAATTATTGCAATTATATAACTTGAAAAAAACATCCAAGGTTAGAATTACTTTGATAAACATAAAAACTTGTAAAAAAACATGATTATTAATTGCTTCTTCCTACCCATGATTGGTTGGGGGTTGTTGTGAGTCTTTGGATCCATATCTTCTAGCATATGATGCATTGTGTTTTCTTCCTTTAGGCTTACCTGGATAGACTTTGTGGAGATTATGTGGTTGGAAGCTATTGAATGTGAGCCTTCACTTAGATTAATAATCATGTTTCTCAACATATTACACTCTCCCTCCAATTCATCAATTTTTTGTTTATTTTGAACAAGGGTATTCATAAGCATAATTGCATGTGAGGTGCACTAGTGTTCATTCTTGTGGACCTTGAAGGCCACTAAGAAAATGGAAGATCTGTTGTGTTGAATTGATTCCTCATATCTTCTCAATACCTCCCTGAATTTTTGTGCCTCTCTATAATCCATATGGACAACAAACCTGGAAAACAAATTAGGATGAAGATTATATGGAACTATGCAAGACTTCTATTTAAGAACAAGGGAGGACTTTGAGTGATCCACCTTTATCCGAGACTCGTGTGGAGAGGTCTTTTTCGACAAATCACTGCTAAATAATCAAAATTTCCTAAAACTAAGGAGTAGGATGTCTAGGGAACCATAGTTCAAAATATACTAGAGAGAAACCACCCATACACACTCTCAAATGTAGAGGAGGGCTTAGTATTGAGATGAGTCTTCGTCAAACAAACTCTAGAAAAAATAGGTGTTCTAGAAAAATACCAAATCCACACACAGAACCTTGCCCATGGATACACACATAACCAAACTCAATAACATGCACCAACATCACCTTTTCCTTGAAGGCCAACCCCAATAACGAAACCCTACATCACACCTCCAAGAAAACCTAGATAAGTTAAAGTTCCATAATACTAACCAAAGCTAAATAGAAAATCTTACTAGGATTGGTTAGGTGAAATTCCCCTTTACATCGTTGTAGACACTGAACTCACTAAAAACCATTATCCCACCTTGTTGAAACAACCCTTCAACAATGAGTTCATGAGACAAAGAAATCATTAATTCATCCATGTGAAGAATGGGAGTGCACATCCTTTTGAATATATACCCTATGTTTAAAATTTGGTGATAATGATTTACTAACAATTGACATGATAAGTGTCCTTAAATTCATAATAAAAAACAACTTTGAAATATTGTATTAATACTATATGTTAAAATTTATTATTATTATTATTATTAAATGTTATATATTAACTTCATATTAGTTAACATGGAAGTAGTTACAAATCTCTCTCATAATAAATTAAAAAAATGTCATTTAAAACAACAACTTAAATGATAATTAAAAAAAAATAAAAAATAAACTTACCATTAAAAAATATTGATTAAATTTGGAAGAATATGCATGATTGGTGTCGAGTCAAACATCCAAAACATAAAGGATCTAAGACAAAAAGGAAATGAGATTAATTGAATTTGAAAGAGTATGCTTGATAGGTGTAGAGTCAACATCCAAAACATAAAAGAGCTAATAAAATAAGGAAATGGAATAATGGAAAAGAAAGACACTCTCAATTAATTATTTATTACTATAGGAGCACTATGTATCTATATTGCTACAGAATCATTTTTTATTAAATTTATTGGGTGATTTATATCAAAATAAAGTAAAAAAGAATTGAAATGAAGTAAGGAAAAAAATTAAAAACTACTTTCTTTTATTTTCTTCCTATTAAGTCATAAAGTTGAGAATATGAAGGTAGTAACAAAAATCAATGTTATAAAATTGAGAATGCTAAAATAGTACCAAAAATCAATGTTCCTTTCACCTTTTAAAATGCATAAGGGAAGTGAGAAGTGTTACTTTTATCTTTAATGACACAAATAGAACGAAGAAATGTAGATTAAGTGTTTATGTGGAAAAATTACAGTAATATGGTGAGATTAGAAGAAAGAAGTGAAAAATTTTGGTGACTAATACAAAGAATGATAAAACTCCACACACACACATCTATTCTCCTACACAACTTAATAAGGGTTTTTAAATATCTATATATACATGTAATAATTTAAAGAAAACCAGAAAATGAATGAATGAAAGAAAAATATAATTAATATTATAACATGTCCCTTAACTCTTAGTAGAAAAAAGTACCTCCTACCTCATAAGATGCATTCACACCTTTCCATTGAGGTGATATTTTGAGGAAAGGATTAATCAATGTGAGAAAGAGAAGCAACTTCACAACCACCACAAGATCAAATCTTCTAACCCAAAACCAAAGAAGCAAGACCATATCATAACAAATTAGACGAATCAATAAACAACAACAAAATTTCCTCAATTAAAATCTTCTAACCCAAAACCAAAGAGACAAGACCATATCATAACAAATTAGATGAATCAATAAACAACAACAAAATTTCCTCCGTAATTGAAAAGGATTATAAATATATAAAATCCAAAATTAATCCAATAACATGCTCTAAACCTAAAATCTAATGTACAAGAACTAATTTAAAAAATATTCATATTATATTAACCAAAATTAAAAATGAAAAAGAAGGTAACATATTTATAAACAACTAGCCATTAAGATGCATAACACTACTAGTCCACAAATGAAGGGTGTGTCAATCCCTTTTTCTAGATCAAAGTGAAGTTTTCACTCTCAAATTAAAATGGATAGAAAATAAGATACTAGTGTCATATCCCCCCCGAAAAAAGGCTCTTTGTTTCATAGATAAATTGACATACATAGATATATATGAAATAGGTTTATTGGGCATAAAATGGACTCCAACTTCAACTTAAAGTCTTAAAAATAATAGAAAACAAACCTTTCCCTATCAAACTAGTTAATAATTTTTTCAAGCCTTATTAGTAACTAATAGCATAAGATAGAAAAATTTACTATATTGGTAAAATTATCATACCCATTAAAAATTATGATAAGTGAATAACTGAAAATTATCATACCCATTGAAAATTATGATAAGTGATTAATAAAAGAAGTCATAACTAAACACCAAATAAGGACAGTTGTTGAGCAACAAGTCCCTGCCCTTTTAGTATGGAGTGAATGTATGTTTTGTGTTAAATTTGTGTTTCCTTTTTTACGATGAGAAGTGAATACAGGCCATGTTAAAGCTTTTTCTTGGTTAAAAACAGGCTCGAAGACTTGATGAATTTGTTTTGGAAATAGTTTTCTAGACCGATGTAACCAGCAACTCCTTAGTTGTAGGATTGACCTATAGACCTAGGCCCCCATGATCCCAATGAACAAATCCTTAGTCATAGGATTGACCTGTAGCCCTAGGCCTCCATGATCCCAATGAGAAGTTGGGTTTCACTTTAATTTGAAAAAAGATTTAAAAATCATTATTTTTCCTTGATTAATTCCTTAGATATCTTATCTTGACATGCGATTAAAAAAATTTGAAATTTGTACACAGTTAATACACCTTATTTATTATCTACAACGCCTGGTAATGCTGTCATTCATTATTTGGTCATTATTTAGTCCAACAATAAGATTCTTTGTTTTTTTATTGACAGTGTTATAATATTCAACATCGTGACATGATTTGTTGTGTACTATAGTTGTTTGTAGGACTCTGTAATTGGAACGTTGCTCAAAGTAATGGGAAAGAGGATGAAGCAATACATACGATGGCATATGATTCATTATAAATTCCAGAAGAAACCAAGAAGCAAGATCATCTTTGCATGACACAAACTCTTTCCTATATTAAATTGGTATTTGTACTGTATAGAAAATTCATTACATACTGCCTATCTTAATCAATGCAAATCACTGGTTTGGCTAATGCATACCTATCAAGAGCAACGAAGCAGCATAGGTTTCATCTCTTTGTTTTCTTCTTTTAATGTCTTGAAGTCATTCAGTGAATGTATAGATGCAACATTTTTATGTCTTGAAGGCTATGTGAATGCATATTTCTCGAAGGCTATGTGAATGTATATTTCTCGAAGCCGGTACAATTATTTTCCCTTGGTAAGCTGATGGTGTAGCCAATCTGAATGAACTTGTAAAGAAGTAGCTGAAAGATGCCTCCCATACCTTGTCCAACAACTTTTTTCTTACTTTCAACAATCAAGGGGGCCTAGGCCACCAAGAACATACTCCTTATTTTTACGAATGCTAAATATAGTAATATATTTTCCAAGGTGATTTCTTGGATGGAAACTTGTGTGCACTTGTAAATTATGAAGCAAATTAACCATGATTATGGGTGAAGGATCACTGCGAGCTAAACTAAATTTGTTAATTGAAAGGAATGCTTAACCAGGGACATCTGGAACATCCGAGTAATTTTATTCCACACGCCCTCATGCTGCCTGCCACACATGCTTCTGTTGTATCAGAATCCTTTTCAACATTGAAAGAAGTGTTTAGAGTTATAACAACTCCTTCCACGTATCTCTATACATAATTCATGCACATTCCCTATCCAACACACCCTCATGTTGTAGGCCACATATCCTTTGAATCTATCTGAATTATTTGCGTGGCTGCAATCTTAAAGTTAATTTTTTGTGGCTTCTCTTAGTTATTTTGTGTGTTATATGGTTACCATGTGGTTGTTGCGGAAAAAATTTCAAGCTAGGAAAGTAATAGGCGGCAAAGAAAAGGTTCAAATTCATCCAGAGAACCAAGATTTGTATCTTTATTGCATAACTAATGAACTAGAAATCAATGTAGTTTTTAAAATCCACAATGTACTAAGCTAGCCAACCGAGGAAAGGTTAGTCTAGTTCTAGCCATATCACGGTGAGGGGAAAAAGATCCATCTTGAGCTACACATGCGATGGCATGATCGATCGGTCCATAGTATATTTCGTAGAGGAAAAGGAGGATCACCCCCTTTGTCTTTGATGTGCATGTACGAGATTGACTCAGGTAGGCGGGAGGGGAGGGTTCTAAACCTGAATAAGATA